>JAOUQT010009576.1:0-12250 GCA_025769995.1 Xyliphius kryptos | reverse complement strand
CAGAGCACACAGGGTCAGAGCACAGGGTCAGAGCACAGGGTCAGAGCACAGAGGCAGAATACAGGGTCAGAGCACACAGGGTCAGAGCACAGGGTCAGAGCACAGAGGCAGAGCACACAGGGTCAGAGCACACAGGGTCAGAGCACACAGGGTCAGAGCACAGGGATCAGAACACAGGGATCAGAAAACAGGGATCAGAGCACAGGGGTCAGAGTACATTTGAGGTTAAGGACTTTGCTCAAGGGCTTACTTTGGCAACCTTGGGCAAACCTTCAGAAATAGAGTGCAACACTCTAAACCCCTGATCTGGCACTAACGTCTATTTGTTCTTCTGTGCTGCTGTCAGTCCAATATGATAACCAGTGGTATGACTCACCTTCATGCGTTTAGGATTTTTTTCATCACTTAAACTGTCACCTTGAGACTCCGAGTCACTGTTTATTTTCTTCATCCCTTTTTCTTTGTGATGATCTTTTTCAGGTTCTTTTTCATGCAAATCCCCTTCATTCATGAAATTCCTTGTTTTAGGATCTTCAATATCATCCACACCATCAGTGTTTTTGGAGTTAAACTTGCTGTAAAAATAGCAAAAGAAAAAGACATTAAATACTTGGCTAGGCATCATACAGTGGGCAGCGATGAAGGATCGATTCCAAAGCATGATATAATGAGGTTGTGTGAGAGATTTACAAATAAAGCACAATGATTGAGTGAGGTGCTCTAATCTCTGAGTTCTCACAACTCACATGGGCCTAGGAGAGGCCTAGGCTGAAACCCAATCTGCAATCAAAGAGTGATGGGGCGGATGCAGAAGTGAGATGGGTGAGAGCGGAATGCAAACAGTAATTAGGCCGATATTAATGACTCTCAAAACCAGAGAACCAGGTGGCTTGACCTCTTTGTGATCCCCGGCCTTATGTCTTGACCTGCTGTGTGTGTACCCAAAACACAGCTGCAGCACAGGCATGAGCATGAAACTGCTCAAATAATGTGCTACAAATATGAAGTGAAATATAAAGTAAATGATTGTAATTAAAACAATTCTGAAGAAAAAGCATAATTAGCCAGTTTAGGATGATCATATTACATTTTTTCTGTGTTGTGTACTCATGGTCCTTGACATTGTGCTTATACACACTCTGAGTTTTAAATAACGATTTAAAACTATCTTTAGTTAACCTGTTGTCAAGAAATAACATAGTTAAACTGCATCGTTAATACTTAGTGAAGATACATCATTTGTTTTTTTTTTGTTTATACAGAGCAAACAAGCGTACTGTATATTTTTTAACTTTTCTGTTGAACATTAAAGTGATAATCTGTTATATTGTTATTAATCAGATTAAACTGGAAATTAACTAATGTTGATGTTAGTTGTAACTGAACTCCAGTCGTTTGTCATACATTTCCTTACACTTTATGCTCGGATGACTCTATCTTGGTTTTAGGCTTTGCTTTATTAAGATGTTTGTCTGTAGCTGTAGGGGAGAAAGGAGGGTTTTTTTCTGAACTGCTTTCAGACACGGATGTGAGATTTGGTGACCCAGGTCTCCTTTTTCCCTCAGGCTGCAGGCTCTGTGCCCTTCCTCTCATTTGTTTCTTGATATTCTCCCCTAAGGAAAAAAGCACAAATCTTTGTCAAGAAACTTCTCTTCAGACTTCAGATTAAAAGAGAGTTGGAACAGTTCAACTGCATTTCTAGTTATGAAACATTTTTTTAAATTAAATTATTATATTATGTTTCCATTTAGTCTGTTTTTACTAATAGTGCATACAGTTAATCTAAAATGTATTTTCATTTTAAACAAAAACAATAACATTTTGGTGCAAGGTGCATTCAACCCAAAACAACTTAAAATTAAACAGGTAAGAATACATGAGCTTCTTATCATCAAATCACAAATAATTTTTTGTAGTTTGCGCTTCAGGAATAACATCATGATGAGAGGTTACATTAGTCTTTACTCATGTTTTAAGTGCTGGCAAGTTCTTCTTTCACAATAAAGACTTAATCAGCGGGGAAGCAAAGGAATTTTGCCTATAAATCACTGTTCACCAGTAAAAGCCAGGTGTTGTGATTACCTTTGCTGTAGGGCAGATTTTCTGTGGAGTGCTTTATTTTGCTTGATCTTTTGTCAGGTGCCTGGGTCTGGGAAGAAATCAAAAGATTAGATTGGATATGATTACATTGGACCAGAGCAGACCAGATGTTGTAGTTTGAGACAGACCATATTCAGGTGAGACGGCGTGTGAAGACTCCTATTTGTCTCTTCCAGTTGTTTTTCATTAGTAGCAGAGTGTTCAGTTCGTTCCAGTGTTTTAAAATATTCTTCAGATTTTCTGTCCTTAAAAGCCTATTGACAAAAGTATGAACTGTAATAGTACTGTAAAAAAAAAAACAGCTGTCACTTCAAGTAGTAATGCTTTATTTGTAATAGATCCAGTGGGTGTGATCACAACCTGATCATTTATAGAAACTCAAGTCTGATAGGCAGGACTACGATCCCTAGATGTGTCTCAATATGCATAGTGGTAGTACTAAAAACACATAATTACCATTGTGATGTCAGAGTTTCTGTTCTCAAGTTCCCACTGCTTTGGATAAACAAGTTCCTTTTGGTTTTGCAGAGTCTCTGATGTGCCATCATTGGTTTCTCCTAAAAAACAATGAGGAGTTAAATGCTTAGATGTTTGTGGTAATAAGCCATGTGATACTACAATATGCTTATTATGGTATATTTACATTAATCCCTTAAAATACTTAAATTGATTAATAAAATCAGCACAATTTAATATTAAAATGTATTTATAAAATTATCATTAAAAAGCTTTTCACAATCCCGATGCATAAACAAATTGCAGGCCAAGGGACTGATTGTGTACAGAAATTCATAATTAAAAAATCTGAAGCACCTTCCAAACTTGTTCCAACAACAAACAAGGCAATAGAGGTAGCTCCAATGTAATAAGCCAAGAGGAGTGTATACTATTATATATTTTAAATTAAATATAAAATATAATTAAATATAATTAAATCATTCCAACTCAATAAATACCTCAAATAAATTGTGAGAACATTGGAGAACATTATTGTCATTATCTTATTCAAATAAAAAATATATATTTTTTGAGCATTTGTTTAATTAGTACATTGAAGTAATAAAAAAAGTAAAAGTATTTTGAAACCAGGGCAAGCTTTTAAATTTTTCAAAATTAAAATTTAAAATTGGGCAAATATGATAAAATCTTCAAGTTCTTGCTAAAACCCTGCATTATGATTTCTGGACTGTAAGGAGTGATTTAGGAATTCTATATATTATAAAAATTATTGAACATGAATTTTTTTTCTGCATCTTTAATGAAAGTATACCTTTTATATAGGCTCCTGTATAAGATAATGTTTGTGTGCATATTAAATGAAAGATCAGTCGGGGATTACATCTGAATAATTTACAGCTAAAGCTGGAGTGATCAAAGATCACATAGATTTAAAACAATATTAGACCATTTATTTCTTGTATTTTTGCTCCAACTCAAATGAGCGTCTCTTTAACCCAGTGTGCTTTGTTAACTTGGAATAGCGTGGCTATCATTTGAAAACATCTGGTGCTATGAGAAACAAGAACAATATCCTGTGTATGTAAACTTTAAGATAGTAACTCAGTCGATTATTCCTTAACTCAGTCGATTATTCCTTGCTTTTAAATGATACTGTATGTTGCCAACTATAAGGTTAAGGGGTTATTACATAATTTAATGTAGTGGTTGAACTTTGTGGTGTGTGCAGACGATTCTGATGTTACTGTAGATCAGAATTATAATGTTAACATAAATACTGCATTCAAATGATGTCTGGAATCTTTTCTTAGGCCCTAAAGGTAAATCTGTGCTCTGGGGTTCAGATTATGAAGCAGCTACCAACCTGATTCATCCACAAACAGATAAAAGATGTACTTCTCAAACATATTAAAGTCTTTTTGGTGTTCTGGCTGTTCATAGCATATATACATGGAAACATTAAAAAAAAAAACAGCATTTAAGAATTCTTTTGTAAGCTTGTTAACATGTATCTTAGCAACTGGCCTGGTAAATCATTTCCGAACAGCTTTGGCAGGGAGATTTTTCTCTTTCACAGTGGCCTGCTGTTGCTAGTTTTTCAGGTTAAAACCGCTTTAAAGGATGACTAACCCAAAAAACACAAACCTGTTGCTTGACCCTGTGTGACCTGTGAGGTCATTTTACAGAACCTTACATTTTGCACATTCCTAAAGTGCAGCAAACGAATACAGACTTGCTCAAGACAGCCATGTGACTCAAGGTTTTTAGAATCAGCATCTAAAGCTTGGTAGACATTGGTTACTGTTATGAATCGTGTCAGTTATACAAGCCAACATTATGGTTATGCTGCATTATTCCACTAGAGGGAACTAAAGCATTGTCAAATGTACAATAAACGGGTGTGTTTGATTTATACATTAATTAATACGTTTTTTGTAACCCATGATCCTGATTAACCTAATGAAAGGCAGAGGTTATTATTTGAAAGGTGGTGCAACAGCCTGGACAAGACATTGTTCCATCACAGGGCCGACAAACCTCTAAGCAATTAATCTCTAGTTCACCGTAACTATGTCTTTGGTTTTGGAGCAGAAAACTTACTCAGATAATGGGAGAACATACCAATTTCACAAGAAAGGGACCCCGACTACCCTACCTGGTATTTAAAATTGGGACCTTTTTACTAAACGTGTGATCTAGTTATGCTTCTCAGTTTGCTCTTTTTTTCTCTTGTGCTTAAAAGTATTACAATTGTTTCACATAGTATTTGTGTTGTATTGTGAACCTGCTTGTTCTTTAGCTAAAAGCTTTGTAATTTGCTTTATGCCTTCGGGCAGCAGATCAGACCCAACAGCCGAACAGCAGACAGTGTTCACACAGACACACAGGGGCCGGTATATCCCTGTCCACCACACAGGCGAGGCACAGTTTATTTTTTGACGAGTCTGTCTGTTTTAATGGGTTCCAGGACCACTTTGAAGTCAGTAAAAAAAGGGAAAAGGGGTGTGTTATCCATACAGACTGAAAGATAGATAATAAAAGAGGTAAAATACAGAGAGGTGTCATATTTAAGCCTCTCAAATGTTGTGCCATATTTAAACCTCTCTAAAGTTTCAGGTTTTCCGTGACCCTACACAATTGTGCTGTATTTTGTCCACATTTTTGTGGAAATGTATTGTCAACGAGTAAAACATCAGCTGTGTCTTTTCTCACTTCACTTACCCTTCCAACTTGTTTGATCCCACATGTTTACCCAATCAGCTTCCCTGTTATTAATGTGCCATGACTCAAATCCCCCGTAATGGCAAGAATGTGTTGTTTTTTTTCACTCTCATTTTCTGCCTCTTTACTGTCCCCCTTCCAATCACTCGCTCAATGGTATTGCTTCCCCCATGTGCAATTTAAGTTTTTTCCTGATCTCTTTCTCTCTCTCCCTCCTCCCCTAATAGTCTAAACAGCTAGCTGAAATGGAATCTAGGCCACAACATATCGCTTTAACCTGAAGTGGCACTTTTATTTCACACCTCTCTCCTCCAATAAGGCTCAAGTCAAATGTACAGTGTTATGTTAGCAGCGCTTTGCTGACTTTTGCTAGTTTAAAAACCTTAGCACTGTACACTGGGAACTGTAATATATGCCCATTTATGATTTGTATGTTTATATTTAGTAATTTATATCTTACTGGAAAGTTTATCTGATAAGTTTTAACAAAGCTGTAGTTAAAAATCTTCTTGTTTTTCTCAGATTTGGGCACAGACTACTGCCCTCTAAAGGTGTGTGGGGGTCCTGATTATGAAGGAACAAAGTGAAGGGGGAAAAAACAGATGGACTACAATCTGTAAAGGTAGAACCACAAAGTGCAATAATATGGTAGGTGCTGCGTACGCGTGTGTGTGTGTGTATGTTAAAATAAAATGTTTAAGTAGTTAAACATAACATATAACACTTTCTAAGTACATCTGTAACATATAATGTACAGCAATCATTCGGGCATGTCATGCTCCCAACATTGTAAAGTGTTGACTTCACATCACTTGCTATTTTTGGTTATGAACTTGTTAGCACGTTGTCACTGTCAAGCCAGCCAAGCATAAAGTATCTACTGATGATTCCAAGGACTCTTGTATTTGGTTTACAGTTCAGGTTAATGTCCAGACATGTCTACTGTAATTATCCTTCTAGAAAAATTGTAGCAATATTAAAATTAGCAACCAGATTTAAACTATTTTAAATGACATAAAAAGTTTATTTAACCATAAAATCTGCATATTTACTAAGCTAATTTGTTAACTTTTTAGTTTCTGTAATAGTACAATACTTCGTTTATTTGGACCTTACATGGTTAAGTTACATTTCTTTTAAATTAGTTTATTGAAAATAAGTTGTCAAGCATATCACAAATGAAAATGACCACAACACATTTTATTTTGGTAGAAATAAGGAGCTTGATCTACTGGTTTTGACCACCTTAAAAATCTTTATTTAGAATCTGTTTCTAAGGGGCTAGCTTTAGGGAGTGTAGGGGGAGAAGTAGGGCAGATATAGGAGATGGCTGAGAAGGGGTAAGGTAGGTAAATGAGAGTCCACCGGGTGGGGGTTTTCAGTGATTTGACCAGTGACAGGATAAAGGAAACAGAGTAGCTCCAGAGGTCGGCTTGAGAAAACACAGCCTCTGTCAGTCACCCAGGCTCCGGAGCAGGGATTAAGCCCTGGCCTGGGGGGGGATCAAATTTCTCCATCAGGATACCTCACCACTGAAAAACACTACCAGATGTGGTGCAGTTAAGGCTGGGGGAGGGAGACTATATGCTTGTGTGCATAGTATTCTTCTTGTACCTTTCTTTAGTCATGTTGAATAAAGTTTTTAGATAAGAGACCTGATACAGTGCAGTGATTTAGACACATCTAAAATCTTATATGAAACAGTTACCTTTTTTACATTAAGACCATTAAACTGGCTGTGTTTAAAAACCAGTGACCTTAGTGTCATCAATGTAATATAATGTTACAGGTTTATACACAGGGAGTCTCATTTACCATTCCAACAAAATAATGAGAACCATTTTGAACAGTTAATATATGTATAGCTACATTATCATCAATGACTGTTTATAAAGACCTAATTAGCAAGAAACCTACCTGTTTGTGTAGTCTGCTTCAGCAAGAGGGTCAAAGGCTGCTCCAAACCCCCCTCCGAGGTAATAGCTCTGAAAACTTAAAACAAAACCACCTGCATATTATGCAAATAGTTTTCTTCCTTCCTTTCTGAACTTGCTTTACTTGCATTGTCTTTTTTCCGACCCAGTTGACCCCTTCACCTTTCTATAACAGCTCTGATTAACTTGTACACAAAGTTTTGCTAAATGATTGTGACCAACTCTTGTGTTATACATCAGTTTCATCTACAACAACTAACAAACCAGATTTTTAGAACACTTGGATAATGCTTATCAACTTCTACATGTATGTTTGCTCTTCAAACAGTTAATAGAAGGCAGTCACCTTGATTTCCATGGTCTTTTATTGCATTCTGCAGAGCTGGGTGGTCCTCTGTCTCATTTAAAGGGTCCCAGAAAGACAAGCGTATGATTTCCCCATCGGGGCCCATTATTAAAGTGCCCAGTACACCACCTTTTTGACACTCTGAAAACAGGCACTGAAATAAGCAGGCCATTTAAATAATACAATTAAGGAAAAGATTACATCTCTGTTGTGCTGTGACTCACTTAATTCCACATCTAAAATATAACTCAGCTTTAAATTATGTCCAGAAAGATACAGGCAACTAGATTTACTCAAATAAGATCCCTTCTTTGCTCACTAACATGATTTGCAACTCTTGCCTTGTATGACTGGATTTTGATGAATCACTTGTGGGTTACCTCTCAGCTCCAGAGGAAGGCTTCCTCGGATAATGCCTGACTGAGGCTCTGTCTGATCCAAGGGGTCATCAGACTCTGCCCTATATAGAGACATAGAGCATTGTTTCCCGAGACCCCTGCGACCTACAAATGGAGGTAGTGGACCTGGGGTCATCTGATACTCTGAGGACAAAAGAAACAAAAGGTCAATAGTAAATATATTTAAGCAATAGTTAAATATTTTTTACTTGGCTCCAAGGTTTAATTGTAGTACCATACTATAAGTGAAATAGTTGTGCTCAGAATGAGCTATAATCCAGGATTTGCCTTAATTGATCGGAATTACAAAAGACAAAATGGAACTCTGCATCAGTCACAAAAATAACAAAGAATATTTTTTCCTAATGTCACTAACATATTTAAGATGTTAAAGGGGATTGGCAAAGGTCTGAAAAAGACCATACTGGTATAATGCAAAAACGTTCCCCCCCCCCCCCTTTTTTATCATTTAAATTTATAGAAAAAAATTATTAAACAAAATAACAATTTACTGTAATTTTCTCCTAATAAAATTGTGAACTCTTAATTAGCAATGAATTAAAAAAATATTTTTGCAATAGTAATTTAACTCTTTGGTTAATCATCTTTCTCAGACTGGAAAATGAACTGACTACGAATGATCACCATAAACTACAAAAATACTTTGTTCAAAAAGAATAATTAAACCTTGGACACATTTTTTGGGTCATTGGGTCTATTTTGTAATAAAAATGTATGATGTGTGATTAAAAGCAGAACTGCAGCATTTTAACAGTTGGTCTCATACTCCTGGCCCTCACAATGTTTATTGTATACAGTAATTGAATCTGTATGTATTTTTAAGTGAATTCTCAGTTTCCTCAGTTGGAAAGGAGCAGCCATTTCTACTCTTTGAAATGAGATGACTGATTCCAGCTTGCTAATTTAAGTTGGCTTTAAATCTTTATTCCTCCACATAGTTTCTGGTCTTTTGCATTGCAAAAAATAAAATGGATGATTTTCTGTGAGTTCCATCTGCCCAAGGACTTGGTGTAACGCTAAAAAAACTTAGGTTTTTGATTAGATCTTTTTAAAAGATTCTCTGTATTTGAGCCTAGTGAATGGACTCTCGTCAGATTTTCCGGACTGCTTTGGTCTTTGTGACCGATAAGTTCTCGATGCATTTGTGGAGAATGTTTGGACTTGGTGGTTTGGCCTCAGAAACTCATGCGAGATGACCGAACCTTGCCTAGGCAACTCATATGTATAATTATCAGTCCTAGAGATCTCTCCAGCACCCCACTGTCAGCATGACCTGAATCCCCCTCAGCACTCATACTAATGCTTGCTTTGCTTTAAAGACTCTATTTAGTTGCAGCCAGGCCTGAGTTGAGCTGTACACTGAGAGTTTGTGATCAATTCTCTGAGGGAGGTTGTACTTCTCCTTCACTACTCCTCTTGTAGTAGGCTAGTTTTGGTCAAAGAGTCATTTCAAGCTCATAGTTTATTTATATTTTTTTATTCCATTCGCAGATGTCATGAGGGAACTAATAAGAAAAGTGAAGTTCTCAACACTAAGAAATAACGAGACAAGACATTATATTAAGGACCTTATTATAATGAAATCATTGCATAGTATTTTATTCACATGTCTTTGTCAATAAATTTCTTCTCTGAAAGCAATTTTGTTATTTCCCGCCAGTATAAGCATGACTCTCTTTAGCCTTTGGTGTTTTTCCACTGCTATCTGATGTGAACATGCATCATAGGGCATTAAAGTTTCATACCATTTCCCGAAATTATGCCGTTAACTGTCAGTTTTTGTAGAAAAGTTTTTTCATTCTGAGTGGTTGACTAGTTTGCAATATTGTTATGATGATGTGGGGTTAGATTATAAATCATTGGTTAACTGTATCCAGTAGATTGGTAATATTTTGGATAAGCTTGTAGTTATTTGAAAAAACTTGAAGATAATCTTTTGTAAAAAAAAAAAAAAAAAGAAAGAAAGAAAGGGAAAAAAAATAGCTTTAAAGCGATGTGTATAAATAAGCAATCTAAGATCTTTATTATACCCTTGTCTTCCTCTGGTTCAAACCAAATGAGATGTTCTGATTCATCTTCTTTAATCCCGCTTCTATCTTCAAGTGGCTTTTTGGTTTTATTTTTGATGGACTTTTCTTTCCGTTCCCCAACATTACACAGGACGTCCTCAATTTCTTCTTCTTCCTCAGGAAGACCTTGAAGGCCATTTGACACACATTCAAGACAAAACTCTTAAGGTACTAAAGACACTGTGACAACAGACAAAGAACATGATAAAGAGACACAAGTGACAGGAAGAGGAAGCTGGCTGCTTCACACTGCTATTAAGAGATTAGAATTTTTGCAGTGCTGCCTCTTTAAACTATTTATCTTAGACTTTGTAATTACCTGATGTGTCGATTGACGTGTATTTAACAGAAATAATATAACAAAGTACAATGCAAGCGGATCCCAAGACGGACTGAATATCAATATGGTTTGAGTAGTAACAGTAAAAATAGTGAACTGTATAGTTTCTGGTGCTAACCTTGTTCAGTAACTGGTGGAAACAAGACAAAAACTTTCCGAAGTATTGGTTTTTGTTGAATACTGGGAGCAGTATCCTCTGTCTCTTTGCTGACATACAAATGCTGTATATCTGGCAGTTGGGGCGCTAGTTCCTTGTGGGTCTCTCTAGTTGTATTAATCGCTTTAGCCTTAAAGACATTTTATTAACGTCACTGTGCAAATGCTCTTAACCAGAATGATATTGATATAAAATAAAAAAAACATGTATGTTAAATCTTACTGTATTGGAAATACTGTCATTGTGTGCTCTGTTGTCGGAACCTGTGGCAAGTGTTTGCTGAATAGGAGGTAAATGGTGGGCACTGAAGTTGGAATTCGAATATGCAGTTCCTCTTCTAGGGTACAAGGTTGTGTCATTTTGTTGAACTTAAAAAGAACAACAGTATTACTTTGAGATGCCATCTCATAGTTCAATGGTACTCCAGATAAGAGTTTCAATGAGTTTGATAAAAGGACATTTTAATTGTGTGCCCATTGTCTGTTTTGATAGAACAGATAATGCTTACCCGGATGTGGATGCCAGCCACCCGCTGTGAGTTTTCTGTCTTTGTTGACTCTTGAAAGGTGACTGCATCCAAAAGAGTGGCCCATAGAGGAAGGTTTGAGGCAGCCGCCACCTTCCTCACCATCTGTCTCTGTTTCACTTTGTTTCCATTGAAGGTTTAAATCCTTTTGGTTGCCAGTCAAATGCTCTGCAACCTGGTGAGTGTGTGTCAAAATAACAGAGATAAAAGCTATTGATGGAAAGGTTATGTTCTGTGAAGTAATGGTTATATTGTGTACAAAGAAAAACTTTTAACAACATTTTTATTTCAGAAATAGATGCTACACGTGCCATTTTTCTTTTAATGAATTCCACCTTAAAGACAAAACAGCATGTATGACAAACCATGATACTGACAGACTGGATGAAAGATTGGAAGCACAGCTGAATGTCCTTTCTAGAATCTTATTCAATTATGTTAAAAGGAGTTTATAAACCTAACTTAAATCAGATATGTAGTAATTTAATAAAGAATATTTCCTGGACAGTGAGGGCACATTTGTGGAATTTCGGTTCCCAGACGATGAGAATGTTAAGATAAAGTTAGTGGTTCTTTGGGTTCTTTTACCACATTCATTACTTTTAGACAATTTGTACTTAACCGAGCTGAACCCAGGACCCACATTAAACCATGACTTAACACATGTTTACATCTTTAACTTGTTTTATTCAATTTACAATTTTACATATTACAATTTAGGGGTCAGGGTTCTGATGAATATTCAACTATTCTACTGGGTTGGGTTTTTGGCAGTGTGTATAGAGTCTGTCTAAACAGAACCACCCTTAATGTTAAAAGTCATCCACAATAAGTAACAGTGCTGGCTTAAAAAATGCTTTGTATCATATGGTTTCAGGAATTTGTTTAGGAGGAACTACATACCGAGGAGGTAGTCAAGAACCTATATAGTTGCAGTAGCTTTTATGATTTCACTTTCACACTTCAGTAGGAACACTAAAGTAATGTAAGCCAGCTGACAAAGCATATAACATCCTCTTTATACACTGCTCAAAAAATAAAGGGAAAACTTCGAACAGCACAATGTAACTTCAAGTCAACCTGTCTAATAAGGATGCAACACTGTGAATCAGTTTCACTTGCTGTTGTGTAAATGGAACAGACAACAGGTAGAAATGAGAGGCACTTAGCAAGACCCCC
>JAOUQT010009563.1:0-12251 GCA_025769995.1 Xyliphius kryptos | reverse complement strand
GTTTAATATGTGTTAAAAATAACACATATGGACTATATGGACACACATGGACTGATCTATACACAATCTGTACATGGCTGTCCTACATTGATGGTGCCTGGTCGCTCAAGAAGGATAAGACCCCCCTGAGCCTTGGTACTCCCGAGGTCTCATCCTAAAAAATAACACAACGGGGCATTTTTTTCTTGCCATTAGGAGTTTTTTCTTGCCATTGTGACTTCGTCTTGCTTTTGGGAGTTTAGGCTTTGAAATCTGTAAAGATGATTTGTGACAACACACTGTTGTAAAAAGTTCTATATAAATAAAGAACCTGAAATTGAACTTTACAGTGCAAATAAATTTATATAATTGATACATTTTTTTATATTCTATCTCTCACTCCAAAAATAAACATACCCTTAAAATTATAGACTGTTCATATCTTTGTCAGTGGGCAAACTTAACAAAATCAGCAAGGGATCAAACAATTATTTTATCCACTGTATTTAACTGCAGAACTGATCTGGAAAAGTGAACAATGCTTGACTGACCTGTTCTTTTCCTGTGAGCTTTTTGATATCGCTCTGTAGCTTCCTGTAGCTTCAGTTTGCGCTGCAGCAGAACGTTTTCTCTCAGCTTCTTCTCCTGAAGGTCCCATTGCTTTCTCTTCTCATCAAGCTCCCTGAGATCAGAACAGAGTGGAAATAATTTGTATTAAGATCCACATTTTGTTTATTATTGCTGGTCAAAGTTCCTACGTGTGTAAATACTGGTTCATCATATAACTGACGTATCAAGTGAATAGCAAGTTGTATATCAATATCTGTGACCTGAAAACAGCTTTACTTACTGCACGGAGTCTGGGTCAAAAACCTGAGCTGATGTGAGGTCTGTGAGGTCAGGATGTGAGCTCAGCAGCAGTATGAGACACAGGGTTCTACATCTGTGATCCTGAGACTTTATTTACCTGTTCATCAGCTGTGGTACCTTCTGACCCATCAAAATACTAGCTCAGAACTAGAGTAATGTGTGCTTGTGTGTGTTGTGTTCTTTCTTACTTTCTTCTCCGGTTTGTTTCCTGGCAATAGTGTTGTGCTCGGGTCCGATAGACCCTTTGTTCCTGCAGCAGTAGTGCCCTGTCCTCATCAGGAACTTTATTCAGACCTGCGCTGTTCCTGAGCTGTAAGTTAATGAAGTTCCACTCAATTAGAATCAAAACCATTTTAATGTGGATCATAGTCCACATTTCGTCATCTGCAGCAGCTGATTTAGACTAAAACTTTAAACTTTATTATCAATAATTCCTAAGGTCATCATTTACTTCATTCCCTACATTTAATGATTCAGTTTGAAAATAGTTCATCAAACAGAAACTATGAAATTTCCTGTAAATGCACATCATTATCACTGTGCATCAGTAACTACATTGGTTTTAATTGGTATTGATACATTGGTTTGTGACAGAGTAATTATAGTTATTACAATTCTAATCATCCACAGATTTCACATTAGCATAGCAGAGAACATATTAAATTAATAATTGAACACTGAGCATGTAACAGAAAAAACATAATTGATTAATTTGTTTTACAATTAATCATTAATAATCAGATAATTTTACCTGGTATGAAGTATTAACAGTGATAACAGAAGTAAATGGGTAAAAGAAAGCAGTGTGAATAAAGTGAATAAGGATACGAGTAGAACCCTGTGTCCTTTAGCACCTGCATCGCCAATGACAACAGGACCTCAGATACCTGGCCCCTCTGCACGCGACAGGATGCTGATGCTGATGCTGATGATTCTGAACAGTAGATCTGAATTCTGCTCTTTATCTTCTGTCCTGTTTAAACATTTAGATGCTAATCGCTATTTGCCACGTTCTTGTGTCAGACATCCTCCTGCTCATTCCCTCAAACAGCCTCTTGCGTTCTGCATACACTATAAAAAAATTGTTTGTTTAAAAAAGCTTAATGGTAAAAACATGTTTAAATAGCATAAACACCAACACAAGGTATTTTTTCACTGACTGAACCAAAACATTACACTTCGGATTTAAGTATTAACCTTAAACATGAAATGCTAACTGAAAGCTTAAACAGCTTTAAAAAGACAAAGTATAATAAGATTACATTAAAATAAAAAATAAGAAATAATAAAATTACATTACAGATTAGATTCATTTTTATTGTAATTGGTCAGAGAACAAGTACAAAGTCAACAAAATGCAGTTTATAAATTACATAAATTTGAAATAAACTTCACTGTTTATAAGTTATGATCACATATCTGTAACAAAACAAAAGTGCTAATTGTGTGATTCTCATGTGAGGACATTTTGTCTCAAATATCCCCATATCCCCATGTCTCCTGGTGTACTGGCCTGTCTCCTGGTATCTGCTCCATGCTCTGGATACTGTGCTGACAAACACAGCAAACCTTCTTTCCACAGCTGGCATTGAAGTGCCATCCTGAATAAGCTGCACTACCTGAGCAACTTGTGTGGGTTTTAGACACCGCCTCATGCTACCTCTATGCTGAGAGAACTCACCAAATGAAAAAGTGCCCTTTTTTTTTTGTCCTTTTGCACATTCAGTTCATCTGCTTAACTCTTTGGATACCTATCCACCATCTACGTCAAGTATGATGTATATACAAATGCTGATGATCGTGGGGCGTGGCTAAAAGTCTTTGAAGCCGTATTCCTTGAAATTTGGAGGCAAAAAAATATATAACCGTCGATAATCTCAAGTTAGGAACTCTTGTTGTATTTTAGAATTTTATGATGCTGGTGCGTAGTATTTAATATCGCAATTAAAAGGTAAATAAAAATACTGGCCATGTTATGTATATATTTTTTAATAGTTGTAATACAGTTATTGTAATAAGTACTGTCTCTTGCATGCGATTCTAACGGAGTGTTTTTGTACAAACGTTCTGATGCACAGCTGCGTGAGTTGGCAGATCCATCCAGGATAAATAAAGACCCCACAGTCGTTGTATTTAAAGTCTGTTGGGAATCCTAGTAATTCTACATTCTTAAATCCTAATGATTAATTGCGGCCGTTTTTCTTTCCTATGGTTTAGATGTTAAACAGCAGACCAATAAAAATGGGAAGAAGGCGGAAGCTGCTGGCAGTTCGTCATTCTTCACCTGGTTCATGGTTTTGGCTCTGCTTGGCGTCTGGACCTCTGTCGCTGTGGTGTATTTCGATGTAGTAGATTATCATGGCGTGATTGGTGAGTTGCACATTATTTCCGTGTCCAAGCGACTTAAAAAAATGCTGATTTCTTCATCAGTACATGTTTATCTGCAACTTTTGGTTTCTGTTTGTAATTGTTTACGTATCGTGCACTCGCCAAAACAAGGATTTTGCATTACTATATGGACAAAAGTATTAGGACACACCTCTTAATCACTGAATCCGGGTGCTTTATTTGGGCACCTTACAACATGTGGACAAAATCATGCACCTAGCCATTAAATTTGTATGCTTCTGTATGCTTACAGCATAGTGACTTTTGTGTGGAAGAATTAGACTGACCTGCACATAGGCCCGACCTCAACCCCATCAAACACTGTAAATTTCAAATATAGTAGAGAGTGTGATCCAATAATGTTCTGATTGATAAATGAGAAACAATTCCCATAAACACGCTCTTAAATCTTGTGGAAGCACTTTCCAGAGGCATGCAAGTAAAGCGACTAGCTTAGAATTTGCTGTAAGGGTGTGTTGTGTAGGTGTCCCAATACTTTTGTCCAATAAAAAAAATTCTCTCACAGCTGCATTCTGAACTCTTTAGAGATGATGCTCTGATTTTATTACGCTGCCCTGTCCTTAAACTGTGAAACACTAACCTCATTAACACAAGGACACAATGCTGATAAGAAGCACAACTTTAACCTGTAAACAAGATCGTTAAAAAAAAAAATATATATATATATATATATAACTATATATATTCAGCTTTAGCTCAAATCGAAGTACCATGTTTAATATGTTGTTTCTCTAAAACACAAACATTACAAACAGTGCAGCATTTTTATTAATTAATTAATCAGTGATAATGTTGATTGTGTGTAAATCTGTGTATATTTTATGTCTGGTTTTAATTTTGCATGCAGCCAAGGCAAAGGACTTGCACTTAAACCTTTCCGAGGTTTTACAAGGTATGATATTAAACGGTCATTAAATCTAATCTTTATTTATTATCAGTCCATTAAACAATAAATAAAAAAATACCTTGCACTAAATGGACAAAATTAATGGAACATAAAGGGGCCTTCCCCAAACAGTTGTCCAAAATGCTAAGCTATGTGCTTGTAATGGGGAATTTACTTATTTTTGGAGGCTGTTTCAATACTTTAGTCTCTGTAGTGTAATTAAATCTGTTAACTTATTCATAGAAAATCCACAAATCCCCATTTTTTGTTCTTCGTTCTTATTCATAAGTCATGTTACATTAAAATAAATTAATATGTTATTGGAGGGATTCTGATAACCAAGTTCAATGTAATGTCTCAGGCAAACTGGTGTCGTATGATTCTGATGGAGATGGAGATTTTGACGTTGAGGATGCCAAGGTGCTTCTGGGTAAGTGCACCCAGCCTGCTCTGTTTGTGTTTTGGTTGCATTACAGACTTTGGTTGACTTTTGTTCCATTACTGCAGAATTCTGCATGTGCATGTTAAAGTTTTACAAATCTCAGTATACATTTATTTGCGTTATTTTTTTTATTATGCGTTGCGCTTCTTATCAGATCTGAGTGGATCATTTCATATTTTTATACTCAAGATTTAACAAAGTCATTTTTTTAAAACAGACTAACAACTCATGGCTCCTAAAAGGCATGTAACCCTTTAGCCCCTCCCTATCGGTTCCCTGGCTGGAGCCGTACAGTGTTTCAGCGCTGAAAATGTGTCTTTGTTTGCTTTTTAAGTAAGTTAAATAATGTAGCTTTTGGAAACATTTTTTAATTTTAAGAAATCTTAAGATAAATTTAAGATAAATTCTACTCAATTCACGGGTCGTTTGGGATCATTTAGCCGGACGTTGGACAGGCCTGCTATACGTCATGGCCTGGTGTCTCTCTGCCAAAGCAGCGGCTGGCGATAATGTGGATTATAAATACCTTACCACTGACACTATGAGAATAATTTACACTAATAGGCTGTAAATGAAGGAGTTAAATCATTTTCTGGCTTCAGAATACTTCATTAATTCCCGGGTTGAAGTTGCAGCAGTCACAATAACCCCGTTTTGCAGAGTTCTTGTAAATAAAATTAAATTAAAAGGAGAAAAGTACTAGTATTCATTCATTCATTCATTCATTTATTGGGGTTCCCGATGGCCATCCAGGGGAAAAAAGTCTCGGGCGCTGGGCAGATACACCAAGGACTGAACACGCCAATCCATCGCTGAGTAGTATTATTATTACTACTACTACTACTCATAATAATAATAATAATAATAAGAAGAAGAAGAAGAATAGTAATAATAATAGTCAAATCAAAAAAGTTTCTAATAAAAAAATGGCAGTGGCATAGTATGATGTATATATGAACACTATTGCACTGAATCATATAGTAATATACTGTATGTCTATGCTGTTAAAGAAAAGCAGAATCCCTCTGTGTTGTGAAAAGTGTTTGTTGTTGCACGTGAGTGGGAGGCGGACCAAAGCAGAACCCTTTAGCTACAGATGAGTCGAGCCAAATCAGGGTAAAAATAGTCCTTTATTTCAAAAAGTGTAGAGGTGTTAAGCTTACTAATGAGTGTACACTGCAGCTGGAATGAGCCCAGTGCTTCTGCATGCTCCTTTGCACCATTTTCTTTGCTGAGGCTACTCGTCCACACTAATCCAACTTTTTTTTTCTTTTGTATCACTAGTACATGTTTGACCTCTTTAATTCTCCAGAGATTCTGTACTCTTTTGCAGAATATCAGAAATTGTGCAGGGTTGTTAAATCCCACAGTGCACCAGGATTTTTGGGGAAAATACCATATAGACCAGGGGTTCTCAACGGGTCTCAGTCCGGGACCCATATTTTATCATACTTATTCATTCGCAACCCACTTTTATAGAACACAAAACAAACTAATTTGTTTTTTGAAAATAAATCCAATAACACATTTTAACTTGTGCTTGCAAAGAGAATTTAAGCGCAATTACTTTAAGAAACTGAGAAACTTTTCCGAACGAAAATCCAGAGCAGTGTAGATTTCACAAATAAGTTCAGGTTTTGGATTGGAACCTTAAAATTGATAATCTGGTGGAGCTAAAGGTAAAAAAATGGAGCTAAAGGTAAAATGTAAACCCTGATATAGAAGATCTGGACACTAAACCAGAGCTTAACGCTCATGTGGGCAGAGATATATTTATTTTATTTTTTTTAAATATAAAATTGAACTGTATTGGTGTGGACGCAGCCGAGATCACAGCTTTATTCTGCTTTAATCTTCCTACTGCACATGTTTCCTTACCTACTAACCCTCCTGTCTGACTTCCACTTTCTCCCTTTCCCTGTGCTCCTGCTCTTCCCCGGGACGCTCCTCTATCCCGTTTCCCGGATTTCTGCGTAGGGCTGAGTAAAGACGGCAGCAGGGAGAGTGCGGACTCCCTGGAGGAAGTGCTGGATATTTTAGCTGAGGAGGGCTCTGATTGGTTTCAAGGTTTCTTCACCTTCCTGTATGACGTTATAAGTCCGTTCGATTCGGTAGAAGACGAGGAGTCGGAAGCCGGGGCGGACGACGCCGGCACGTCACAGAGCGAAGGGGCGAAGGGTCAAAAGACTTGCGTCATTTTAGGACTTCAAAACCAGTAGTCAGAATTTTATTTTTTTTTCCTATGAAGAATATTTCCACAGTTTATACGAGATCAGCCCCACGGGGGAAGGGGGGGGTGACTGGGATACTCCAACAATCCAACAGCAGACCCTGTAAATTCTGATGATGTCACTCAACTGTACATAGTGTGTATCATAGTGATGACTCTTTAACCTCGGAAACCTTTTCTTGTATATAAATGCTTTATCGTTTATGATATTTTTCGGGAATTATAAGCCAAATTTTTGAATTTGGCTTCGTTCAGGAGCCAAGCTGTCATTTAATAAACACCAAAATGACGACTTTGCACGGGCTGCAGCTGCTGCACACGTTCAGGTTTTACAAACGAAGCTGCACTGTGGATCCATAACGGCTTAATGACCATCATGTCCACAGAAGTCTGATCCAAAATGAAGTACCCTAAAAATACAGCCTACTGAATGCATCCTGTATCTGTCATGTTTTTTGGTTTAGGGTCAATAAAAAAAAAAAAAATATTTTTTTTAAATGCGCAGGGTTGATGGTACTAAAGCCTAGCTGGATCTTCACAATAATACTGACTTGTGTTGTTCTCTCATTTGTAAGTCGCTTTGGATAAAAGCATCTGCTAAATGACTAAATGTAAATGTAGTGTCACAAAACTGGCGCCTCCTACGTTTAAAAATCTACATCATGTAAATTTGTTATAATGAGTCATAATTCGAATCCTTCATAGAACAGTCCTACCTCTGCTGAGGCCTATCCCGTGGGTTTCTATTCTAACACTTAATTAGTAGGTCAACAGGTCTCAGATTTACTGTTGTACTGCAATACTTCAGGTTCACGTCAAACATCTGCCTGGGGAACATCTCACCTCAATAATATTGGAATGGTTGTTGGCAGCAGACAGTTTTGATGCAATAATAAAAACTAAAACTATACTGCAAGAAATTTAAATACATTTTAATGAATACCTTTTTTTAACCATGCATTATGTTCTTTGCATACCAAATGATGACCAACTGACCTTCCTGATCAGCAAATCTACGATTCGTAAGGAAATACAGTATATTTACAGTAAATACAGGGCGCTGTTGATTTCAAAGCTGATGGACTGTAAATTCAGATTTGCTTTATTTGAACAGTTATTCAGCCTGAGTTATTCATGTAAATATATTTGTACGATCGTCATGTACAGTGTTTGTAGTTTGCCATAATGCAGAGCTTTGATGAATAAAGCTGCTTTCAGATTCGGATCAATACCTGAACATTTTGCTGAACTGAACGATGGTCCTGCATGTAAACTGATGCCGTGGCATTGCAGACATGATCTCATTTCAGATCAGCTTTGGTTAACGTTTTACTTTTTCTTTCATAACCAGATGAGAAGCCGAGGGATTTATCCAAGACACGAGGTATCAGTAAAGTTTGGGTGTGATTTGAATGCTGTGTTCGGTTTGGTTCATGAGATGATGCTTTTGTCGGGATTATTCTGAAAGTTCCGTGTTTGAAAGTTTGAAAGACCGTGTGCATAACATGGTAACAAAACAGCATGACGTGTTTAACCCTAATCTCTGAATGTGAAGAGGGTGAATAATCAGGATTACAACTTAATTCAACTTCTGCTCTTTTTGAGGTTCTTAAAATGTAAATAATTAATCCGTCACTGGGCACACTCACTTACACAGCTACACACACACACACACACACTATACAGGGCATTCAATTGACCTTAAATCCATTTTTTTGGACTGTGGGAGAAAACTGGAGAACTGGGAGGAAACCCACGCGGACACGGGGAGGATATGGAAACTCCACCCAGATCGGAATTTGAACCGGGAATCTGTACTTACATATTTTATTTATTTTTCCAGTGAAGCAGATGGGAAATGAGTGTAGAAAAGATCATTCTTTAATCACAGACTGTAGTTAATCTGTCTCTTTACATGCTTTATTAAAGCAATAAAGTACGAGGGGGCATGCAAAAAGAATGCACAACCTCCAGTGCCTTAATTGCTTTTATAAAACGGCTACCAACACACCAATTATAAAGAAAGTTTTATATAAATGCATTGACCAAAAGCAAAATCGCTTAAAAAACTTTCCTTCTGTGACATAACCCAGTCCTTTTTTTTTTTTTAATGAACCCTGATGCAAGTAAAAGATTTCCGGTTTCTAAAACTGTCGAATACTGCCATCTAGTGGCCAAATTACAAAACACAGTTTATAAAAAAGTTCTGGAGAACTGTATGTTTTATATCGTGCATTTATAGGAATGTGAGGCGCTTAGGGGTGTGGCTTATTGTGAATTTCACTGCTAGACAAGCTGCTCAGCCAATCAGATTTGCAACCACAGTGTGCAGGATTACCCACCACTCTGGGTGTGTGTTCTCACGTCACTCAGTGTGTGTGTGTGTGTTTTTTTCTGCACAGATGGGGTAAATGTGGAGTTACAATTCCTCTGTGTGTAAGTACAGTAGACAAATAGGTCATTTTTGCAAGCAGGAGCATTAAGGTGCACTGTGAGCGTAGAAACAAGGGTTTGTAATGGAGTGTTGATCGGTATATGATCTAGATCTTATATAAAAAGCTGTCTGCAGATACACCAGTCCGACAAACTGATCCAAGACTCTGGATTTTGTAAATCACTGCAGGCTTCAGTTGAGAATGTGCTTTGAAAAAAAAAAAAAAGAAAGTCAGTTTGCAACCCAGTAATTTACTAAAGAATGTCTAAAGCCGTCTATATGCTATTTTAACCGCACTAACAGCTCGAGTGCATTTGTGGTGTGGTCTTTGAAACATGTTCAGAATCATCAGATGAAACTTCAATTGTTTAGAGCCTCCACATGCTAAAGAGGTGGGATTGCAACTGAGAGAAGCCCTAAAGCAGCAGCTAGTGGTCATTCACGAGAAAGTGGAGGCCAGGAAGATCGCCAAGATGGCACTTGCAGAAGTGAGAAGCATCCTGGCGAAAGAGGAAGAGGAGAAGGCCTTGGATCGGTTTAGAGAGGAATCGGAGATGAAGGCGTGGGAGAGGGCAGAGGCTCGTCTGAGAGAGGAGGGAGAGAAGATCGAGAGGCAGGATGTGGAGAAAGCCATGGAGAGGATCAGGAGGGAAAAAGAGGAGAGGGAGAAGAAAGCTGAGAAGATGAATGCTGAGAAAGAGGAAAAGGAAGTGATGGACAAAACCGAGAAAGAGAGGAAGGTTGAGAAACCGGCAGCTGAGAAAACAGAGAAAGATGGAAAAGAAAAGGAAGGAAAAAAGGTGAAGAAGAAGCAATAAGTTCTTTTGATTAAATGTCGGTTCCTCGTGGTTGTTTTGGTTGGTGAAAGCGTGATGGTTTCCACCAAAATAAACCAGGTCAGGTCGTTGAAATCCTATAAACAGCTTTTCCCCCTTCTGGTCTAAAGGACCACTTTTTCAGCACCCTCACATCAGGGAACAGCTGCAGGTAAAGAAAAGAACATAAATACGTAAATCTGCAAAAAAAAAAAAAAGTTGAACAATGATCTTCATTCTGTTCATACATTTAGCTGTTTATTAAGCACCTAAATATATAAACACTACATAAGAACAGCAAACAGGTCCGTATACATCGTCTCATGGGTTTCTATGTTCTGTTAGCAGGCTGCCCAAGGGTTACATTTTAAAGACTTCCCATCCTACGTTAGTACCGCTTTTGCAGCTTCTCCAGCCTATACGAAAGCTGTGGCTTTCCAGACTTTCAAACCAGACTCTCAGTCTTAGTTTCAGTTCATCCCAAAGTTGTATACTGAGATTTATCTCAGTAAAGTTCTTTATTACCAAACTCAATGACTGAGTACTAAGGGAAAAGAAAAGGGCCTTCCCCAGTGTGTTCGAAGCATTATGTAAAATCCATAGAATTTTATTAACCTGTGATCAAAAATCTAAATGTAATAATTATAAGCTGTGTCCCAATACTTTTGTCTACATAGTGTAAATTGAAAAAATAAAGTACGACAGGGTGGCATTATCGTGAATAAATTACGAGAAAGAGGTGTTGCGCCCGACACGTAGCGGAATACAGTTACACCTCTTTCCCGTGATTTATTTACAATAATACACAACCTCGAGTGTCTTATTGCTTTTATAAAATACTTACACACACTCTATAATAAAAAAACAACGTTTGTTCCGTAAATCTGTTTATTAAAAGCAAAATCTGTAATAATCTGCTCTTCCGCGACGTAACGTAGTCTGGTTTTTAAAGTGGAGGCTGATCGCTGAGTAACAGGATTTAACAATTAATGACTAGTGGCCAAAATACAGAATGCAGTTTATAAAAAAACATTGGGAAAATTGTATATCCCATTCTTATTTGTGTTGTGATAAGGGTCGCGGGGGTGTTCCAGATACACCCAGGACAGGGCGCCAATCTATTGCTGGGCACACACTCCCTCACATACACACACAGACTATAGGGGCAATTTAGAGCAGTCACTTTACCTTGAATCCATTTTTTTGGACTGTAGGAGAAAACCCACACGGACACGAGGGATATAATAATCTCCAAAAATAAATTTTAAATCCAGTAGCTTGATGTCACCCCTGTTCTGTTTTCAGTCATCCAGCAGCGTTGTTAACAATAAGAATCATGTGGTGCTTTCTCTGCTGAGTTGCACTTTGCGCACTCGTAGTTTTCTGTTTCATCGTCTGTCAGTATCTCATTTTGTTTCCCTAAATTTAATAAATAAAGAAGCTTTGATTTTTGTCTCGGTCATGTTGCTCTAACTTGATTTCCAGTTATCTTACCCTCACATCAGGTTCTGATTGATGTCCATGAGCTGCTTACTAATCACGAGTCAGGCGGTCAGTATGCTGTTACAGGTTCACTAACATTTGTTATTAATGATGGTGGAAGAGAAACCTGGGTCAAAACCTCTGTCTATTAAATGTAAGATTGACGAACATGCTCAATAATTAACTCTCTGTGTTTAGGAAGAACTGGGGGGAAGACAACCGGGAACGTCATGTTTTATTATAATATATATTTATAATATATATATTTACTTTAAACTGTTCTCTGTAGGTTCACTTTTCTGTTTCCTTTATTGTCTCTGCTCTGGAACAAAAGTAAACCAAACGTCACTGTTTAAACCTTTTACTGTAAATGGTGAAACTTTGTGTTCTATTATTTTAATTATTACACAAAATCCACCGAAGTTGGGACATTTTGCAATAAAATCTAAAATCTGATTCAATGACTTAATTTAATATAATTTGTTCAATTTAAATGTTTGTGGATTATCATTGTTTCAGTTTCGCAGATGGATTTTTTTTTTTTTTTTTAATTTTATTAAAAAAATTTTAATGTTATATACACAGATATGCAGATTATCTATTGAATGAGCAGTAAGCAGTATTCTTTTTTGCACTGTTTTAGATTAGATTCAACTTTATTGAAAGTAAAGTACAGGGCCAATGAACTGTAGTTAGCATCTAAC
>JAOUQT010009543.1:0-12252 GCA_025769995.1 Xyliphius kryptos | reverse complement strand
GGGGACAAACTTATGGTGTGGCCCCCATGCTCCCCTGACCTCAACCCCATTGAGAACCTCTGGAGCATCATCAAAAGTAGTGTGTATGATGGCGGGAGGCAGTTCACATCTAAGCAACAGCTCTGTCCTCATGCAAAACAATTGACGCAGATGGCATCCAAAACCTGACAAATTAAATGAACAACAGAGTTCAGAAACTTTTTATAAAAATGAAAAGGTTGAAAACTCAGCTGTGCAGAATCATTTGGAACATGCATTTTGAGTGTTTTAAAAATATTATACTGTTATCATTGGCAGTTTGTTCAAAAACCTTTCAATTGTACTCTTAATAGTTGATGACTGAAAAAGTACAATGAATGCAATTCATATAGCTAATTTTGGAAAATCTAAGAAAATATTATTTGCATAATAATTTGGAACACTGTGTATATAAAGAAGCTGTTCATCCATTGGTTTTAATTAATTTATTTATAAATCGTTTAAGCTGCTTTTCCTTATATGGGTTTTGTGGGGTGCTAGATTCTCACCTCAGTGGATAGAAACCAAGAAAACAATTTGAAGTGATAACAGATTCACAACTTTGTGCAATTTACTTTTTTTTAACTCAATGATTTAAATGTTTTCTTTTGTTGCTGGGGTTAAAATGCACACAAATGCCACCCTATTTTAATTCAAAGTTCATAGTGTTTATATTCTTAATTTAAGGTAAAGATTCTATGCATTAAGCAACATAGTTTACAAAAGTCTGGTGTATGAAACTTGAATAAGATAACACTGAGGTTGTCAGATATTGTAGGTCACTAATACTGAACCAAGTGTCTGTGGATTTTGTGTGATTTAGGAGCAGTGGAGGAGGAAAGCACCTCAGTGACAGGCAGAAAGGATTCACTGTCAATCAACCTGGAATTTGTTAAAGTCAGCCTGTCCAGAATGAGACGCACAGGCTGCCCAGCATTCTTTGACACCTCTGTGGCTAGCAAAGGGGGCAAGCTGGACACCACACTCATTAACATCTCAGGTGCATTAACACAGTTCATCCCACCAGTCATTTCACATGTGAGATGTATGTTCATTTAATTCAGACTCAGCACTTTCTTATGCGTTTGTTTATGTTCAGCTGTCTGTGACATTGGCTCAGCGTCTTTTAAGTACGACATGAGACGGCTCAGTGAGATTCTGGCTTTCCCTAGAGCCTGGTACCGGCGCAGCATCGCCAGACGACTGTTCCTGGGTGATCAGACCATCAACCTACCAGGTCTGATAACATCACTGTGGTCCCTTGTGCCATTTTCTGTATTGGGTTGTGCTAAATCAATGTTGCTGATATTATTGTAGCATCTGGCCCAGCCACTCCAGACTCAGCCGAGAGTGTAGTCCAACACCTTTCTCCTGAGTCTAGCAGAAAGTCTTACTGGAGAACATGGGATAGCCAGTCTGCCCAGCATCCCTCTTCTGCTGTCTATAATGATGCCAACCCTACTAGTCACACTCAACTGAAATCCCCTGCCACTGGACGATCAAGAAGTGTGTCTGACTCCTCTGCCCCCCGCAGAGGTACAAAAATATTTAAAAACATATTAATATTCCTAAAACATTGTTTTCCATACAAGAGAAGAAACATTACAAGTGCATTTATTTGTTTTTATTCTTATAGACTCTGTTACAAAGACGTCCACTCCGGCTTTCCGCAGTGCAAAGGGAGCAGCACAGACGGGGTCACCATGGGAAACACTTGTGGTGTTTGCCATTAACCTCAAACAACTTACCGTGCAAATGAACATGAGCAACGTCATGGGCAATAACACGTATGAAAATATAAAGCATTAACTCCGTACATGCAAATTATTCTATATAATAATAATAATAAGTATACAGGCATGAGTTCTTCTTTTAAATACTTTTTTACACGTCAGTGAGCATCCACATACTTTTGAACTTATGAACTGATTATTTTTCCAACATTTTAACGTCTTTATTTTTTTGGCCACTCGTGCAATGTATTTTTATTCCGTTGATATTTTTAAATGATAACAATCATCCATTTTTTAAAAAGTACTGTATGTGTGTTTGCATGTAGCTGGACAACGAGTGGCTTGAAGAGTCAGGGACGTCTGTCAGTGGGAAGTAACCGAGATCGTGAGATTAGCATGTCTGTGGGACTGGGTCGTTCTAAATTGGATTCTAAAGGAGGAGTGGTGGGAGGAAACATAGATGTCAACACACTGGAGATGGTTTGTAAGTAGACATTGAGCTCATATATGTTTTTATCTGTCCATTTGGACACTTACGATATGAAACCATGTGACCTAAATACACAGAGCTTTATTATTTGATAGGTGCCAGAGATTTTAAGTTAAACCTTTAGCTATGTGGTATATTATTTAATCTTGTTATAATTCATGTATGATTTTTTTTTTCTTCAGTTTCTTTTTTTTTTTTAATATCTATAATAATTACAATATATCTACAATTTTAAGGTGTTTTACTTGTTACAATATAAGTACAGAAGTAAATTTCGTTACTATTGTAAAGGGTCTGCTTTATTTTGTAGCTCATATTTCGGAACACCCCAACCAGCAGCCGAGCCACAAGATTCAGATAACTATGGGCTCTACAGAGGCTCGACTGGACTACATGGGCTCAAGTATCTTAATGGGGGTCTTCAGCAATGCTGATCTGCAGCTTCAAGATGAGTGGAAAGTTAATCTTTGCACTGAGGCCAGTTTATCAGAGAAAAGGTGAGATTCATAATGATACATTTAGTACATTTTCAAGTAGTTATTGGTTTGCTGTATTTTGTACACATACTCAAAGATTCAAAACCCATCACAACTCCATAACGAGCATATTTTCTTTTTTTGTAATTAATAAAATTAACACCAATTCTGCAATTATTTTATTATAATAATCTTTCACTTTTAATTAAGGGTATGACAACTTCTATTGCATGGCTTTAATATTATAAAGGCTTAAATAGACTGATATCGTTTATTTGATTACTATAAGTACACTGTTAAAAATAATAAAGGGAACACTCAAACAACACATTGTAACACTCCAAGTCGACAACACGTCTGTGAAATCTGTAACCTGTCCAGTTAGGAAGCAACACTGATTTGTGAATCAATTTCACTTGCTGTTGTGCAAATGAAACAGACAATAGTAAAAATGAGAGGCACATAGCAAGACAACCCCTATAAAGGAGTGCTTTTGCAGGTGGTGACCACAGACCTTTTCTCTGTTCTCATCCTTTCTGGCTGCTGTTTTCGTCACGTTTGCATTTTGTCAGTTCTCTCACCATAGAGGTAGCATGAGGCGGTGTCACAGGATGACACATCAATGCGGATTTCTACTCCAGCCCTCTATTGGATAATAATTTTGATTTACATGTTTATCATTTTTGTGTTATTTTGTTCTCAATGCTTTCCACTATCTACTAAATAAAGATTTTCAACTGAAATATTTTATTAATTGAGATATAGGATATGTTATTTAAGTATCCCCTTTAATTTTTTGAGCAGTGTATGTTATAGTGACGGAGACAACCAACCACCTTAAAAATTCTTTAAAATCTTAACCCACTAGCTTTTGGCGAAACTAACAAATTAAATGATAACAAACAAATTACAGTAATAAAATAAAAGAAACAACAATAGATTTGTAATATAATGATCTTATTGGACTTCAGGACTGATGTTTTATGTCATGTGTAGGAAAAACTATTTTAAAGGGTTCATAACCATGGAGCTTCACTGTATATTGTGTGCGTGCAGTGAGATCTTTGTGCATGGAGATCTGCAGTGGGATATCTTCCAGGTGATTATTTCTCGTTCCACTACTCCTGATCTAATCAAGATTGGAATGAAGCTGCAGGAGTTTTTCACTCAGCAGTTCGACACCAGTAAACGTGCTTTGTCCACCTGGGGCCCGGGGCCTTACTTACCCCCCAAAACACCGGTGATCAATGTGGACAAGGGAGCTACTGATTTGTGTAAGTGTTTAAGCAGGTTGATGTTAGTTCTGTAATGGTGACCCTGCAAAAGGGGTAGCAGGTTTCTGACTGCCTCTGCCTGTTTCTACCTCTGTCAGATATGGATGCTGCTCATCACCGGCACTGGCCAGCGGTGCTGAAGATGGTGGCTGGCTGTCACATCTCCCTGTTCCAGATGCCTCTCCCTGAGGATGCTGTTCAGCTTGGGGGATCCATGAGTCTCCATGGCAACCATATGACTCTGGCATGTTTTCATGGTCCCAACTTCCGTTCCAAATCATGGGTTCTGTTTCACCTGGAGGAGCCTAATATTGCTTTTTGGACAGAGGCTCAGAAGACTTGGGAAGATGGTATGCATTTATTTTCCAGTGATGTAGCGCAGACATAATAATAACAACTGTAACACTGATCAATGCTGTGTTTTGGCTTTAGGTTCTAGTGATGATTCCACCTACATTGTTCAGACACTAGACTTTCACCTCGGACACAACACTATGGTAACCAAGCCATGTGGTGCCCTGGAAAGCCCTATGGCGACAATCACAAAAGTTACCCGCCGACGACATGAAAACCCTCCTCATGGAGTCGCCACAGTTAAGGAGTGGTTCAACTACATCACTGCCATGAGAAATGAAGGTAAGCAAAAGTACCTATAATTTATTTAAAAAGCAATAAATTTGAATTAGATATCTACAAAATCTGCAGAATCTGGAAATCTGTCTGGTCTCATCTGTAAGGAATGATATGCACACTGTCCACTTCTTCCTTTACCCATCCTTTAGAGCTCAATCTTTTGCGCAATGTGGATGCAAACAACTCTGAAAGTGGGGCTGCAGCAAAGAGTTCCAGCTTGCTAAGTGGTTTTCGTGGTGCATCGAGCTACAACCACGAGACTGAGACGATATTTGCACTGCCAAGAATGCAGCTGGACTTTAAGTCTATCCACGTACAGGACCCAGAGGAGCCTTCTCTCAGTGGTACATTCTAAAAACACACTCAGTCTCAAAGCTGTTTAAAAACACACTTAAACACTTTTGTTTAATTAATTCAGCTTTCACTAAGTTCATTAAACCTGTCAATCTTTCAAAGAGGAACATGACAGAAAAAAACATCACAGGTTTATTGGTTTGTGCTGTTATCAGCTCAGTAGTGTGGTGCCTTGCAGTCATTCCTTTTGAACATCTCTTCAGTAAGTCATTTATACCGATTTGCATTCGGTGTTTTTAGCTGTGAGCTGACACGGTACTTCACGGTCAACATCTAAATAAAAAAACAAGGAAAATTATCCAAGGTTAATTGGTTAATTGCCTTTTTTTCTTTTAAAAAATCATCTGTTTAAAAACAGTGTCACTTCCCACATATTTTATGTGGGTTTAGTAATAAAGCCACAAGGACAGGTAAACACCTATGACGCAAAACATTGCAATAGCAAAAAGGGTCCATCCGTTATCTTCCACGTAATTCCATACTAGGGTTGTGGGGAGTTCTCCTTGCTCATCCAGAGGAGAAGGTTTCTGGGCAGATACACCCAGGACAGGGTGCCTATCTGGGCACACACACAGACACACTATATAGGGACAATTTAGAGCAGCCAAGTTACCTTCTATCCATATTTCCTGACTGTATGGTGAAACTGGAGAACCTGGAAGAAACCTACACAGACACGGGGAGAACATGGAAACTTGACCCAGATTGGGATATGAACCTGTATACCCAGTGCTGATAGCATGCTAACCACTACTCTATTGTGCCGCCCACAAGTTTATTGTTAATGAAGGGGCAAATATGCAGACATGGTTTGATACATACATGGTGTCATGTCAACAAAGTGATATTTATTTTTTATCTGTCATGTGGAACACTGGCCATGTTGCCTTTATGGTTTCTAAAGGAAATGGAAATATTCATAGACATTTAGTAAACATGCACAACTACAAACAAAATGAAACCAGAGAACAAACAGAAGGCTCCAACTGCATTCTGTACATTTTAACTTTTTAACTTTTACTTTCGACTTGGTTTTTGTATTTCACTGGATAGATATCTTAAGGTAGTTCATTCAAATGAAATGCTCTCCCAGCTAGTGATGTAGGAATAAGCTGACTATCTAAACAGCGTGCTGAGTCAAGCATTTTTAGAAACTTTCTTAACACTGACTGGGATGTTGTACATCAGGCAGTACTGTATACCAGTAAGGTTGGGGTTATACTGTAAAAATAGTGTACACTTTTAATAATATATCTCCTTTAACGTGATTAGTACAGATTTCTCTGATTTTTGTGTTTATAGATCCGAGCAGCAAACCCAAGGTGGAGTGTAGTGTTGTGACTGAGTTTACTGACCACATCTGTGTGACCATGGATGCTGAGCTCATCATGTTCCTGCATGATCTGGTTTCTGCTTACCTGAAGGAGAAAGAGAAAGGTGAGACACCAGCAGCGCATTGACCACCAAATTTCCCAAGCATTTCAGTGATCAGGCAGATTCACTGACTAACAAACTGCAGACTTGAGTTGTCAATGTGAGCAAATGGGTAAAATCTAAAATCTGTACTGCTAATTTGATTTCTATGTGTCTGCACATCATTGGCAATCGTACACATGGGTTTAACCAGGGATCACATTTGATTACTTCAGTCTTTTTCTAGAAATTGGCGGTTTACTGTCAACACATTTACTGTCAACGCTGTTTAATGATGATATATTATTTTTAGGGGGATTTATTTGGTCAAGTTAAGGTTCAGCACATTGGTCCATTAGAATCTTGGACGTTCTAGAAGTATTTAAAATTCCTTTGAGTGCATGTGATTATCTGAATGCCTATATTTCATTCCACTGGTACTAGCTGTTGCATTATTGTTAAAAAAAAAAGTTTGGGACTGTTAAGTTTACTTCAATGTAAACTGCGTGTGTGTGTTTGTGCATGATGCAGCCCTGTTCGCTCCACGCTTGTCAGCAACACGGCCGGGTCAAAAAAGTCCTACTGCGCTGCAAGAAGACCGCTCTGTGGACAAAGACAAACTTAAAGAGGATGGAGCGAACTACACCACAGTGGACTGGAGAGAGTTCCTATGTAACACCTGGCACCTGGAACCCACACTGAGGTACGAATCCAAACACAACATGTTTTTAATGAACAGCAGCCTGGTGCGATTAAGTGGCCTTTGTTCCTTACTATCACTATCATGACATAGAGCTGCAGGGGTGACGGAGTTTACTATTAAACATTCATTTTTAATGAAGGAAACGTTGTATGAATGCTAAAGGTTCCCCCACCCCCTACACCTTATGGATTTTTTGGCACAATTTTTTTTTTGGCACAAACATTTAATTAGACTAAACCTTTTGGGGTGAGAAGTCATGTAGATCTTTTTTTTAACTGACAGCGGATGTTCCCTCAAATGAAAAGAGTGAAATTCACTTAAGTTCGACCAGCTGCTTAGTGCGGGTGGCAGAACAGCAGTGAAATAAAATTTGCAAGTTTTAATTTTGTAAGTGGAATAACATTTAGTCATTTAGCAGATGCTTTTATCGAAAACGTCTCGCAAGTCACACAAGTCAGTAAGTTTAAAAAGGAACCAGCCACATTGTTTTAGTATCAGTCATAATCATTTGCCGATCTGGTTTCAATGCACAGCCTTAGATACTTCCTTACTATGTGTTTTTATATTATTATTATTTATATTATTTATATTTATTTAAAACAAGTGTTTCTAGAAAAAAAAAATGTCTTAAGTTGTTTCTTTGCAGACAGTGTTAGGAAGAATATTTCACCATTTAGCAGTGGTGGTAGATACGGCGTGAGAATTGGAATCAAATGATTCCTGTAACTGTTATTAAGAATTCTGCACCTCTCAGCAGGTATTTTAATCCACTCATCATGAGTGGACTGCTTCAGTTGTCACAGGTTTGAAGGCTGCCTTTTCCAGTTGGCATGTTTCAGCTCCTTCCAAAGATTCTCAATAGGATTTGGGTCAGGGCTCATAGAAGGCCACTTCAGTCCAATGTTTTCCTCTCAGCCATTCTTTGGTGTTTTTAGCTGTGAGTTTTAGATCATTATTCTGTTGCAAAACCCAAGACCTGCAATTGAGACCAAGCTTTGACACTGGACAGCAAATTTCTCTCTAGAATTCTTTGATGGTCTTGAGATTTTATTGCAGATATCATTCCTGTGCAACCCTAGAACATAATAGTGCCTCCTCCATGTTTCACAGTAGGGACAGTGTTCTTTTCTTGGTATGCTTTATTTTTCCGTTTGTAAACATAGAGCTAATGTGTCTTGTCAAAAAGTTCCATTTTTATTTCATCTGTCGATAGGACATTCTCCCCAAAGCTTTGTGGCTTGTCAACATGTAGTTTGGAAAAGTCCAGTCTGGCTTTTTTATGTTTTGTTTTCAACAATGGTGTCCTTTTTGGTTGTCTCCTGTGAGTCCACTTTGGCTTAAATAATGACAGATGGTGCAATCTGACACTGATGTTCTTTGAGGTTGAAATTTATCTTTAATCTCTTTAGAAGTTTTCTGGGCTTTTTTTTGTTGACTTTCATATTATCCATATCTTTGATGTTTCATCAATTTTCCTCCTGCGGCCATGTTCAGGGACGTTGGCTAAAGTCCCATGGATCTTAAATTTGGATTAATATGTGCAACTGTAGTCACAGGAACATTAAGCTGCTTGGAGATGGTCATATAACCTTTACCAAATTTTCTTTCTAATCCCCTGAGACAACTCTATCCTTCACTTCGTCTGGTCCATGTTGAGTATGGTACACATCGTGTCACCAAACAGCTGACCTACTGACCTTACAAGACTGGAAACACCTGTGATGCAAGTTAGTGCTCACCTTGATTGAACACGTCCCTTTGGTCAAGTTGTTTTTAGGGGTACCATAATTTCTGTCCAGGCCTGTTAAATGGGTTATGTGTATGTTAATCCAGATCAGCAAATGATCAGGAATAATAATACTGCATTTAACTGGTTCCTCTTTAACTTATTTGTTCTTTGACTTTGAATGAAACCTCTGCAAAAGGACTAGGGTGTGTGTTGGCCCAGTGGGATTGGGCTGTTTAGCTGAAGGTCGAAGTCTTAAATCCTTACTCCATCAGAAGTTAACAATGTGGGCCCTTGAGCAGGGCCTTTAACTCTTATTGGTCCAAGGGTGCTGGGACATGACACTGTGCTCCAAAATACAGTACTTGTAAGTCACTTTGGATAAAACTGTCAGCAAAAGGTCATTACAGAAACATTAAATTGTTACTTGCACATTTAATATATGGAATAAATTGGGGTAAAATTGGGGCAATTAACATTTGTTAGTTGCAACTCTGCACAAATCTCTTTGGTGCATTCACTACAGGAGAGTCAATCAACCAAAAATACAATGTTTCCAGCAGTGACTCTCTTTAGCATTAAAATGTATTCATTCATTATCTTCCGCTCAATCCTGTACTAGGGTCATGGTGGGGTTACCCATGCCCATCCAGGGGAGAACGTTTCAGGCGCTGGGCAGATACACACAGGACAGGGTACCAATCCATCCCTGAGCACACACTCACTCACACAGCCACACACTATATGTGGTAATTTAGAGCAGTGAATGTACCTTAAGTCCATGTTTTTGGACTGTGGGAGGAAACCGGAGAACCTGGAGGAAACCAGTAAGCCACAGTGTTGCCCAGTTTTGGAATTACTTAATAAAATACGAGGTAAAAGTAGATCCATGTCAAAAAATGCAGATTAAATATAAAGGCTTGATATTAAAGATACAGAACTTCTAAAGTCAAATTTGTCTTTAGGGTGCTATAGAGAAGCCAGCCAGAATCTTCAATCTCCCATGGTTTCATTCATAAATGTGTTTATTTAAAGCTAAATTATTAATGAACTGGTTTTCCATGATGTATTCTAGTCCAGGTTTTAAAATGAACACTGATTGCTGATTAACCGATTTTCCAGTTTTTTAACTATCAAAGACTGCCATCTAATGGCCAAATTACAGAACGCAGTTCATAAAAAACATCAGGAAAATAGTGTATTGTATATCACACATTGGTACGAATGTAAAGTGGTCAGAGGTGTGCAATACTGGCATTAAAGTCACGGCTGGACAATCAGATTTACCTGTTTTATATGTGATTTGAAACTGTGTCCTATTAACAAACCAGCAGCTGATATTCAGGTGTCAGGAGCCTCCGTAACTGCTCAGAGTCCAGGTGTTCATTCAGTTCTTTCACTAAAGGAGTTTGTAACTCTTTTTTTGTTTTTGATGTTGCAGGTTAATTTCATGGACAGGGAGGAAGATTGACCCTGTGGGAGTGGACTACATCCTACAGAAGCTCGGCTTCCATCACGCAAGAACGACCATTCCTAAGTGGCTGCAGAGGGGCGTGATGGATCCTCTGGATAAAGTTCTGTCTGTTCTTATTAAGAAACTAGGAAAAGCACTGCAGGATGAAAAAGAGAAGAAAGGACTGAGAGACAAAGAAGAGCATTAATACACACACTTCCTCACTGCCTCTCCATATCTCTCTCTCTCTCTCTCTCACACACACACACACACACACAAACACATCAACGATTTTAACTTAACAGCCATGTCTCACAAAAAGTTGGCTTTTTGAACACTACTGTTTAATACACACACACACACACACAAACACACACATCTTATCTATGAATCAGAGATTGTGTCTCTACCTTGTTTACTGTGGGTTTGTTTGGCTTCAGAGCCACTCTGTTAGATTTTCTGTACATGTTTTGTCGCTGCTGAAATCCAGCCACTTAAGCTGCTTCGGTTTCAGTAACACGTCATTAACACTGACTGCCAGTCAGACCTGAAGCTACCTGACAGCTGTTAACTGTCATTTACAAACTGCTCCAGCAACTTGTTGCGCTTTTTTAAAAAGCTTGTTCAACTCAAATCCTTTTTATGTCATATTTAAGGACACGTGCCAAGTATTTTTTGCACATTTTCCTGTATGGGAGCCAAGAGACAGCATGTGTCCTTAAACGCTTCAGTTTGAAAAGCGACCAAATGTTCCTTCCACTGGCCTGAGTTTGACCAAGTCCAAACCTGTGATGTATTAACTAATGTGAATCTTTCTACTGTTTTGGATTTCTATGAATGTTCACTGCTGAACTTTTTTTATTTACAGCGCCAGTCCCATCACCCGTTGTTAAGTTACTGGTGATTTCTTTTTACAATGTAAAGCAAAGTGCAGCAGGCTACTGTAAATACTGAACCGGGTACGTGTGCTTTAACTTAAATAAATCTTTGCAATAGGTTTATTTTCATGTTTTTTTTGTCTGTTCTGTACTCATTATCTTACCTGCTTAATCCTTTACCTGGGTTGCCAGGGGTTTCCCACGCCCCACAGCAACTATATATGCGGACAGATATATGCGCACGCACACACACACATACTATATATAAGGGCAATTTAGATCGGGATTCAAACCCATATCCCCAGCGCTCAGTGGCGGACATGCTAACCACTAAACTACATTTACATTTGAATTTAAAGATACTTAAACTTTCCAGTATTTCCAGTAATTTCTTTATTCTTCAGCTTCATTTACACGCAGAATGAAGATTTCACACGAAGATGACCAAAATACAACTGATTACAGGTTAAACCCTCTGAGGCTGTTTAGGGTCAAATTCCTGAAGTATCTAGGACTTCACATTGGAAGCTGTTTTAGTTTACAGATTGTAACTGACAGTGGAGTAACACAGGCTCACTCAATTCTGATTTGTTAAAAGTCTTTATTTTGAAGGGTCCAAATAACCTGTATGGACCATTTAGCAAGACCTTTAACAAACATAGCTTTGGGGGTGTTCTGTCGTGATTGACCATGTGTTCTGACCCCAATCGTCAAGTTGCATTGGATTAAAATGTCTGCAAAATAAGTCCCAATCTTCCACTAACAAACACTTTTTCTATGGGATCTGTTGGATATTAATAGGACTTTTACTGATAACTATTGCTGCTGTATTATAAGTTGAGAGAAGAACATTTTCACTTCAGTTAAATGAGAAACTTTTTAAAAGGAAACTTCAGAGCAGCAGGAACCGTGCAAGCCAAGAGGCAGTGGAGCACCTGCTGAACAGCTGCTGCAGATCACACACAGTCATGGACCCCAGCATCACCAGGCTTCCATTCCACTTTACCCATCAGCATCTCACACACCTGGGGCCTCATGTACGAAGACTTGCGTTGATTTCTTACTGAAACCTGGCGTACGGACAAATCCAGAAATTGGCGT
>JAOUQT010009533.1:0-12253 GCA_025769995.1 Xyliphius kryptos | reverse complement strand
ACACACACACACACACACACACACACACACACACACACACACCTACAGTTTCAGCAACACTTCAGAACAGAAAAATGGATGCCCATCAAATATTGATATCTCTTATCTCTTTTTAACAATGGGGTGAACCCATCCAAAACACACAGGCATGGGCGCACAGGCACTTTCTCTCTCTAGCTTTCTTTCTCTTTCCTTTACAAAATGGAACAAGGTTAACTTGTGCTGCAGAAAGTGAAAAACCCATAGTGGCTGCTGCATTCATGTATTTAAGATTGCAGCTACGCTGATGACATGGCCTAACAGGTTTAACACTGCGTTGTGTTTAACACAGCACCACCGTCCGACCTATATGTTATTTAGGTTACATAGGTTTTCCTTACAATGTATGCTATATGGACAAAAGTACTGCCAAACACCTTGCACTTACTTCTCATGCCACAAGTGAATATAATCAAACATCCAGCCATGTATTTCAATCAACTGTATGCGTTAACTTCATGAGATCAGATAGGGAAAGGACCCTATATACCCCTGCATGCCCAAAGCAGAGTTCATATAGGCCAGGTTGGGTGAGTTTGGTCTGGAAGAACTTAAAAGAAATTGCTTGAGTTAGCAATTGGGATTAGGTGCCTTGCCCAAGGGCACTTTAGCCATTGTACTGGGTGGGAGTGGAAATTAAACCAGGGACCTACAGGTCCTGCAACTGTCCCATAATGATTGCATAGTCGGCAGAACAGTCAAATGATTTTTAGTTTATGGTCTTAACCACTCGGACACGACTGCTGACCTCAAACCCCATAAAACACTAGAACTAGAACCAGGTCCAACAAGAGTGCTTGTCCTCACAAATGGCATCTGGGTGAAATGGCTAAGATTCCCCACAATCAGTCATAAATATCTTATAGAAAGCCTATTGAGAAATGTATAAATGATAAAGTGATCCATTTGCCTACTGTATTTACAAACAAAGAAATTTGTCATTCACATTTAATCTACCCGCGCCCAATTCTGTACACACACTAGTGACCGGAGCAGAGGGAAGCCTTGTATACAGAACCCAGGGAGCAACTGGGGTTAGGTTGCTCAAGGACATTTCAGCCATAATCCTTGGTGGTACCTTCAGGTTGCATGGATGGTTCCTCAACCACAAGCCTACGACTTGTAGAAGTTCTATAAATTGTTAAATCTGCAGGGTAAAGAATGGGGTGTCATTAAAGCTCCTGTGCAATGTGAGGATGTTCTGTATAGTCCGTATGGTCAATATATAAACCTCAACCATAAGCATTGGGACCTTACATTTAACTCCCCTACAGATTGGGCTACAGCAACCATTAAAACTCCAACCTTTCACATCTTTCATACTTTCTTTGGTGCACTCATGTCATGCCAAAGTCATAAGTAGGCACAGTACTTCTAGTATGCTTATTTTAAATGTGCAAACTTGAGGAATGTGTACAAAGTGTGGATGAGTGGATGAGGTCAGCCGCCTGATACAGGACTTCAGAATAAACTAACCATCTGATGGAAAATGGAGGGAAACGTGGGGCAGATACATATGGGCTACGCATGCCTCAATAAACAGCCAACAATTACAGTAAAACTTCATAAAGGCCGGCAAAAATATTTTACATTTTACAAGCAAGTGGGAGCTCATGTACATGTTAAACCGAAGCCACAAGCTCAGCAAGTTCTGCCTGCCGCCGTAAATCATGCATGATGATCATCTTCTTAATCAACCTAAGCACAAAGTACCAATAAAAAAATGATAGTGTTACTGTTTTGCGAAGGAGAGGTAAAATATTCCCGCAGTAAGGCGTGCCCGGAGAACACTTTACACGTCCAATAAAACAGTGAAATAAAATTGAGCTTGAACAATAAAGTGATTCCTTTAGTCAGAAAGGATTTCAATAACGTCTGCAGGCTGACTGAACTTTACTTTAAACTGCAGCCACAGAACAAAATGACAAAAAAAAGACAGTCGCATGTCTCCGTGGAAATGGGTGTAGTCGTGCACAGCCACGCGTACAACGGGTCCTTGCAGGCCGTCCAAATCGAGCGCCTGTAATTACTTCCGCAGTTCACCAGAGACATCTCATTTCCTTCACCTCCTGCCTATTTAAGAACAGGGTGGCTGTGTGTGATTGATGGTTTATGAAACCTTTTTTACAGTTCTGACATTTCGCTGAAACAAGCCAGGGTCATAAGTTTCCATCGACTCCGAGCAGACATCCTCTTCGCCACCCATTTTCCCCGAAAAAAGTCCTCTGCTGTCCTTGAGCCCGCTGCTGCACTTTGATCACAGCTCTTTAGGGAAAGGCTTGGAACCTGCAAGACTAATGCCTTCCCAGGGCATATCGCAGCCCATCGCCAGCCACTTTAATCACTTACATGGGCTTATTGTGAATGCAGAGTGAGCTTGGAGATGCTTACAGCAGCAGCCACGCTCGGTGTCATATCCACAGTGTGGCCCTGCAGGCTACATCAATGCACCATGCGTGCAACCCTGATGAAATACATGAAAGCCTTCTAAAGAAGGCGCTGGGCCATCATGGCACCTAATCTGGTCTGCTGCATACTGTATACACGAAGAGGATTACGAGGTGAAGTGACTAGAAAAATAGGCGACCAAGGTCCCTTTCCAAGCAGGGATTACAACTCCTTCATGCAGCACTACCTGACATAAAAAAAAAGTCATGTTGGACTTTTCAGAGCTGCGATCTGGGGTTGCTTCATATCCCGTCTAAAGTCTAAAGGCCAAGGTTTATTTATGACAGCGGCATATTACATATAGAGATGAGATAATTATTTTAAGATGATAATTAGTCCATCAAAATCTGTAATGACAATTATCATGTTAATTGTGCAATACTTAACCAAAAATGTGCCAGAAATCAAAGGAACAATGCTCGGCTTCTTATGATTGTTATTTATCTATTTTAAACACAAAATAAAACTATTTTATTAAAAAAAAAACAGACAATCAGCCACTTTACACAACACAAACAATATTTTGCAAAAATCAAAGTAATAAAAATTGTGTTCTTTAAAGTACATGTTGGCATATCAAATGAAAGGAAGCAAGGTTTTCCCTTTAAGTGTAAATCGATTTTTGTTCCCGTCTGAGTTCCGCCACTTCGTCTAAAGTTTCGGCTACCGGCAAAATAGATTTTTATTCAATGTTTATTCGATGAGGTGCTCTTGTAATTAATTGACTGTTACATTTCAATGCGATTACTTGCAAAATTACTAATTGTCTCATCCCTACTTACATGACAAATTTGCACATACCATATACATTTTTTCCTCACAGAGTCCTGACCTTTAAAAAATGTTACAACGTAACAAAGAAGTTTTAAGAGTTGTTCGGTCAACAGAAAAAATCAAGTGATGAAATGTCAGAACGTTGCCTAATATTTTGGGGAAAGATCTTCCAAACTAAAGACTATTCGTGGTCAGTTAGTTTACTGGTCATCAAATCTGATTGGCTGAGCCACTTGTCTAGCCATGACATTATTCACTATAACCCAACAACACAGACCGCTTTCCATTTGTTTAAATGCACAATATAAAATGCTTTGTTTCCTGAATTTTTCATATACTGCGTTCAGTAATTTGGCAACTAGAAGGCAGTATTTAATTGTTAAAGAAACCAGAAATCTTTTACTGCTTTAATGGTATATTATGTCAACACCAGCGCAATATATGAACACCTTAAATGCAGGTTCATCAAAACCACCATATTTTAATTTTCCATTGGTACATACTGACTTCTACCTTAGAATTTTTATTAAATAAGTAGTTATTTCCGTAAATGTTCAGATTACATTCTGAACTTATTCTGTGTCCTTGGTGCATGTTGGACTTGATGAGACGTCACTGTTTTATTTTTATTATTATTCAAAGCACAATTAATTGTGTATGGAATGTCATATACACAACAAACATAGTTTTATGGAAGAAACCATTCATTTTGGAAGAAACCATTCATTTTGGAAGAAAATTAATGGTTTAGAAAAGTTGACTAAATGATAAAATAGTCAATAGTTAAATCGATAGAAAAATAGTCGTTAGACACTGACTTGCATTAAATTTTTTTAAAAAAACAACATTAGGACACGGTAATATTCCACTGTCGGCCACATCTGATCAATTCACTTTGAGAACTTCTGCAGGCAAACCATGAGGCTGAAAGCACCATAAAAGGAAATATCCCAGCAGTGATGGCACTTGGTGCCACCATCCTTTACTTCAAATGCAGGCTTTCAAGACGATATTACGCGTTGATGCAGAGAAACGGGGACAAACACATTTATAAGCAGTGCACATTGCTGGAAAATCTCTCAAACAGTGGCATTATCATAAAATTACCTCACTCATAATAGTCGCTGTAAGAATCCAGCATTGTTGCAACCTGATATGCTCATTTTCCACCGTCAGAACAACTTCTCTGAGAAAAACACCATGTTTTTCAGTCTAAACAGAAACTCATCTCGATCAGGTTAACACTTAAACACTCTGCTTTAAAATAAACCAACTCTGTTTTTGTTAATTTGGCTGCGACTATTTATTTGACACATCTTGTCAAAACACATTACAATTCATTTTCCCAGCATCTAAGGCCACGTTCAAGCCTTTGGTGCAATGGGCAGTTTCAAGGAGCTGGGGCCAAAAGGATCCAAGACACTGAAATATGAAAGCACCAGTCATGCCAAAGCATATCCATGTCAGTCTTGCCGGAGCGAAGGGCTGACAGAGTGCCAATCAAAAAAGTGAATGATAAATGAGGAAAGGACAAGATAAAAGAGCAGAGGGGGCGCCAACTCCCCTAATGATGAGGTGTGTGAAATTTATATCAGACCTCTTTCTAGCCTCAAAAGAGTTCTACAACAAGTTTAATAAAGACAGAAAAGAAGAGATAAGACAGAACAGTGAACTTGAGAAGGAAAGGACAGTTAAGGTTTCAATGCATGATAAAGAAAGAATTAATTTAACTCCCTAAAACATTTTCTATTCTAATCTCATTATCCTACGATTAATTCTAGGTATTACATTCGCCAGGGCAATTCCCCATCCCTATCCAGGGTAGAACGTTTTGGACTGGGCAGACACTGGACACCCAGAACAGGGTGCTGATCTATCTATCGCTGGGTACTCACTACTCACTTCATCTCTCTCGCACACACGCACGCACACACAAACAAAACACAGGGGCACTTAAGATTGAGGCAATTTAAGAGCAGCCAATTTACCTCGTCCCCATGTTTTGGGACTGTGTGAGAAAAGCGGAGAAAACCCAGAAAAGCGGAGAAAACCCAGAGGAAACCCATGCGGACACAAAAATGGAAACGCTACCCACATCGGGATTCGAACCTGGATTCCCAGTGCTGACAGGCGGATGTACTAACCACTATACAGTAGATCGACTTTGTAGCTCTACAATTACGGACTGTAGTCCATCTGTTTCTTTTCATATTTTCTTGGTCTCCTTTACTTGGTTACTTATTTGGGTGGACAAAGTCCACATGGGTTTCCTGTAGTATAGTACCATAGTCCAAAAACATGGATTCAAGATGAATCCACTCAAATTGCCATTATATAGAGTGTGTGTTTGAGTGAGTGAGTGGGTGGGTGGGTGCCAAGTGATGGATTGGCATTCTGTCCTGGGTGTATCTGCCCAGCATCCAAAACATTCTCCCCTGAATGCGCATGGGGAACCCCACCTCACCTTACAACCTTAGTATAGACTAATATGAGGACTTAGACGTCATCTCCCAGATACCTTAACCACACTCTCTAGATTGTACTTACTCTCTTGAATGGACCCATGCTACTCATCACACATTCATTTAAAAGACTGCTGAAGCTTAAACAAAACAAACCTAACTTTTCCATAGCTTCGGAAATGAATAATTTAGAATTAGTGCGGAAAGATCGTCCAAAATGCCATATTCACTACAATATTGACTAACCTTAGAGTTTTGATAACCGAGGAAAATGCGTATTGATCCACGGGGAGGAAACATCATTTAGGATGCCCTTTTGCAGACTGCTAAATACTTGATCTAGGGCCAAACCAGGGTTTGCCAGGATCTCGAATATTCTGCTTCAACATTTTCTCCTCCAGCTCATAAACGAACGGTCAGATACAATGCGAAAATACAAATTTTGTTTTTCAAAATACTCTGAAACTTTGTAGCGCAGGCCTCAGGGAACCCTATTTAGATGTGATCCGTTAACTCCAGCGTGCCAGCTTAAAACCATTTATGTCCTGGATGAAGGCCAAGTGCTGCATAAAATATAAGCCCAGAGTGCACCAGATAAGGAGTCAACTTTAAGGAGAAAAGAGGAGAATGGTAAAAAAAAAAAAAAGTACACTACAATGTCACAAGTGGTTTGTATCTAAAGTCTGCGACGGCCCTGAGAGCACAACGGAAAGCATTTTCACATATTTATGTGTGAACTTCTGAATGCCAAAGTAGGCAACGCACAGGTGTTTGCGGGAGATAACGCTCGTCTTTTGCTGGGTTTTCTGGTGCGAAAAAGGGGAGGAGGCGCCGAAGAGTGATACATATTTTCCTATCCAGAGCTGTCAGTCATTCTGAAGGGACGAAACCATTGTGTGGGGCACGTTTCCTTTTCTTCTCCTTTCCTCTCTTTAATTCAGATGATGTCGGGCGAAAATAAATTAATAATGAATGGGCAGCACTGAGGATGTTTGACAGCCACCAAAATATTTAGGTCATGGGTTACGGGATTCACCTGAGACCTGCCAAAGCCATCATCTCTTCCACAGAGGTGAAAAGAAGATATGGAGGTGTGAAAGGCGGCCTGAAAGAAAACATGGAGAAGAAATAGGGGCAGCTTCTCGAGATGAGGTCACATGCACTACGGGGACTGTGTCACCTTTAATTTAGTATCAACATGGGCAACTTCATCTGCTTATCTCCCACGAGGCAAAACTTATATATTATGACTAACAATAACTTCAAACAGAAAGAGGCTTCGGAGGAGTTCAAACTAGTGTGATTAATAAACCTAGATTGGGTTGTGTTGACATTTTAATTAACTATTTGGTAAAATGAACTGTGTTGTTCTATTAAGTCCATGGTCAAATGGTTAAGACCCCACAGAAAAGGTATTGTTTGGATGGAGGATATTTCTTAGCACCACATTTACATTTGGTCATTTAGCAGACGCTTTTATTCCAATTTCATTGTCCAACCCCTGAATGTGCATTCAATTTTTTAAAGTTTATAAATATACACAAAGACAGCACAAACGTACAGCCATACAGATTCCTGTGTAAAGAACATGTATAAGACACCTCATTGTGTTTACTCCAGTCTTTTCCACTACACAGGACCTTCCCCAAACAGTTCCCACAAAGTTAGAAGCAGGCAGTTGACCTAAATACTTGAGTGAGAGCTTAATTTTAAACACATATAAGACTGGATGAAGTGAATGTGGTGACTAGGGAGGAGACCATTTATCGTTTTTGAAATTATTTGTAATTAAAAGTGAAAAAAATAAAATAAAATAAATAAATAAATAAAATAAAATAAAGAGTGACGTACAGTCATCATGACAACACATGACAACATTTGTGAGGAAAAAAGGGTAAGATTTGCAAAGAAGAAAAATAATTACACTTGGAGCACACTTTTCTGTTTACTTTGTACTTACCAAAAAAAAAAGTTTTTTTTTTCAAAGTAATACGTGGATATGTACTTTACGGGGACACTTCTTTTTTTTTACTTAGATTTTCACAAAACAATGCATTTTGCGTATATTGCATATGCGTTTTTTTCTCTCTAGATTATTGCATAATAATCATAATCTGTCATTCCGATAAACACCAAAACCCATACTAACTAAGTGACTCGCCACTAATTCTTCCACTTCCCAAGTACGTACAGGCTAAGATTTGGCATCATGATTACCTAACAAGTCCAGGTTCTCGCTTTCCTACGTTTGTTTTTTTGTTCGCTATCACCATCAAACTCAACACCGCGGATGGATTGGGGTCATCATGAGTACATACAAAGCTGAAACTTGGCTCAGTCATTCCTTATCGTGTCCTTGGAAAACCTACTGATAAATTCACGTAAAAAAAACACTATATTCATTTTATATTTTTAATTGTCACAAAACTTACTCTATAAAAATACGTTCATTTGAAATATATAAACTCCAAAGCAATCACTCACTCAAAAACAAATGTTAGCTTTTACGTTGTACTCCATGCATTCTGCAAGTAACCATATATTGTGATTATTTCTTCGACAATAATCGTACCACCAAAATCTGTAATAGTCTTATCCCTAGTGGTGACACTTAAGTCCCATATAGTGCACGTCTCAAAGGTTTATACATCTATACAAATACATCTTTACATTTTATACATTCAGACTCACACTGTGAGAAGTATGATACAGTTTCGAAATTACAATTATAATAACTGCACATCTGCAACTGTCTCTTTTTAGCCCCCTTAAAGCCAACAGTGTCTTTTTTTAGCTGGAGGGCAAAACAATTTTGTTCTAAACACTACACAAAAGCTACCAAGCCAGACTCCCCGGAGAGGAACTCCAACTCTTTATAGGTGGACAGCACAGGCCTTTTACCTGTTTCCTTTAAGTTTAGTACAACAGCTACAAATGCATCACATTGTGGAAGCAACTGAAAGCAAAAGTTAGCAGAGTGATGCACATTTCTAATAAAATAAGTTAAAAAAGAGAGAGACTCCTGTTGAACTGAAATCATTCAACTCAAGGACACACTTCCTTCTCTGTCCCTTTTCCAAACCACCCTCCTTCCTTTTGACCATGGGGAGATTGTTCATTCTTGCATGATATTTCCTGCTATAAACGAACAAGAAAATTCACATTTGAATTATTAACATCGGCTTTTGGACTCCATCACTCCGCGGTGTTGTAAAGCTTGACCTGGCGGCCCTGCGCTCGCCGGCCAATCTTGGGGAATAATGGTCTGGTTGGATCCATATCTCATAATATCTGACGCTTTTCTTGGAAAGGCAGGTCATTAAAAAGCTTTCAATGAAACATCCATAATGCATGGTGCATATAAATACCTATTCCTGGTGTACCCATAATTACTTGCATCCAACCAAATCTCTTATTACCACTATTGATGCTCCCGCTAATATTTTTCGCTGCGGGGCAAAAATTATTTTTTATACTGATCTCAACCGAGTATGGCGACATGGTGCATCCAGGTTCAAATCCCTATCTGGGTGGAGTTTCCATGTTCTCCACGTGTCCTTCGTGATCTCTGGTTTCCTCCTATAGTCCAGACACATGTATTTAAGGTAAATTGGTTGCTCTAAATTGCTCCTATATATAAATATAAATATAATACGGCCCCCCTCCATGTCTCCTGGTGTACTGGCCTGTCTCCTGGTATCTGCTCCATGATCTGGACACTGTGCTGACAGACACAGCAACACAACTTTAGCCAAGTCACATATTTAAGTAGTGACCACAATAATTCACAGCCATCTTCATCTGGCGTTCTTTTTCTTTCTGCTTTGGCCCTTTGGTAGTCTTGACAAAAAGTGGTTGCTTAGTGGTTAGGGTGTTGGGCTAGCAATCTATGAGTTGTGGGTTCAAATCCCAGGTCCACTGAAGTTACTAATGGGTCCTTGAGCAAGGCCCTTAACCCTCATTAATCCAGGGTGCTGTGTCAACCCTGTGCTCTGACACTAATCAATAAGTTGGGATATTTGTAAGTCGCTTTGGAAGCGTCTGCTAAATGACCAAATGTAACCTTCACCCCCTCTGGGCTTGAGACACACAGACAATGGGGACAGTTTGGAACAGCTAATTTATCTTAAATCCATGATTTTCGACTGTGGAAGAAAACCAGAGAACCCAGAGGAAACCCATGTGGACACGGGGAGAATATGGAAACTCCATCCGGATCGCGATTTTAACCAGAAAATGCATATTTCATTGTCATTGTAGTAATATATTTCTCAAAAATAAAAATTGTGTCGATAAATTCAAATTATTTCATTTAATTTAAAGTACATATAACGCCATTAACCCTTTTTTGTTGTACATAGTGAGGAGTTAGAACCGTCAAACATCTTTAACTTAATATCACTAAACATTTTTGACCAAATATCAATGTTTAATAACTGGACTGAATCCACTTTGCTTCTTAAAATAATGTACAATATTTCAAATTTAACCAGTGTCACTGCGCATGCCCAGACAAACCGCCCTGTTTGTCGAGGGCATTTCGGATGTGCTTCTCTTTGCCAGTCGTCTACTGCGCATGTGCACATATGATTGTCCGCCGTGATTAGACCGTGACAACATAAAAAGAAAGAACTTTTGGTTACTTAAACACGCGAAACCTTCATTCAAAAACTATCTTTGGCTGACTGTGACATAATACTCTCGTCTTCTGTACGGCTGAATGCGCCGTATTTAAGACTACCCGCTTCCTTTCTTCGGGTTGTCGACAGTACGCATGCGCCCCTTCAGGCAGAAAGCGGCCGTGCACATTGTGCGAGTGCGCATGCGCACGACTTCCGCCGCTGCTCCAGTGTTTCCTGTTTGATGCTCCGTGTTTGAAAGATGGCAGCAGGGACCGCCGCTTTTGCTCGTGCAGGTGAGTCCGCGGCTCGTGCCTAGTAGAGCAGTGCATGCCGGGGGACCGGCTATCAGTTAACACGTCGTATCTCTCCGCAGGGCTCGCGACGCTCCTGCTCTCTGCCGTTGCTCTCGCGCTGGTTGAGGATCTGGACGACACGTAAGTCTTCAATCGATCGTCTTATCGCGGGTGGTTATAGTAATCGATTTAATCGCGTGGTGGCGCTGTGCTTGGTCTCTATGTTCCTCCGTCAGTTACAGACAACCGTGTGAAGTCGGGTAACTCGGGAGCCACTTCCTGCCCCGCGTTTAAAGGGGTTTAGGTGGTGGCTGCCCTGCGGTGGACCGGAGATCCGGTTGGGGTTCATCCCCTTAGTGATTCCTGGGACTCCCCCCCTTCCCCCCCTGATTCCAGCCCCTACTGTCCGTTGTGTCAGTTTCACCTGCTGTGTAGATCAGAGGTGGGCAAACTGGCCACAGTGGGATCTAAAAGGGGGCCAGAAAAAGCTGTACATTAATGTAAATGTAATTTAAAGTATTACATTAAAACAGAGGAGTGTCCACACTTTTTTGCCACATTGGATTAAGTTAAGTTGCCTGGGGGCAAAAACATGGGCCTGTTTTATGTGGTTAAGGATCCAGCCTTGTGATCCTAAAGTCCCCGGTTCGATTCCCGGTTCCGCCAAGTGCTATGGCTGTGCCCTTGAGCGTGGTACCTAACCCCAATTACTCCCCTGGGTGCCCTATACAAGGCTGCCCACCCACGTGTGCTCAACTGATGTGTTTCACTGCACAGATGGGTTAAATGTGGAGGACACATTTCTCTGTGTGGAAGCACTGTAGGCAAAATGGATCACTTTACATTTATCAATAGTTCATTCTGCCATGTTTGTCACCACAAACATTAGATGAAAATACACACTGTTATAAACAATTGTAATTGTCACAATTATGTTTATTTTCAAATAGCAATGTAGCAACTGTATATAAGCCATGCAGGCGTGAACAACTCTATAACACGATTCGTATTCATATTTGAAGAGTCAGATGCCATTAAACAAAATGTATAGAAATTTAAATATTGCATTGACTCCCATATGAGCTCAAGTGATGACATTTTAAACCCTGTGGATTAATGTGAGATCGGTCCACCCTCTGCAGCTAGAATAGCTTCAACGCTCCTGGGAAGGCTATGCACAAAGTTTAGGAGTGTGGATATGGGATTTTTTATGGGGAGGCCAGCTTCAAACTCCTCCCATGTTGTTGGGAGCATTATTTTGTCCAAAATGTCTTGGTATGCAGAAGCATTCAGAATTCCTTTCACTGAAACTAAGGGGCCAAGCCCAGTTCCTGAGAAACAACCCCACACTGTAATCCTCCCACCACCAAACTTTACACTTTTCAGTCAGAGAAGTACCGTTCTCCTGGCAACCGCCAATCCCAGAGTCGTCCATCAGGTTGCCAGCTGGAGAAGCGCAATTCGTCACTCCAGAGAGCTCCTCTCCGCTGCGCCAGAGTCCAGTGGTTGCGTGCTTTACACCACTACATTTGACGCTTTGCATTTCACTTGATGTATGGCTTGGATGCATCTGCTTGGTCATGGAAACCCATTCTATAAAGTTCTGCACACTGTT
>JAOUQT010009523.1:0-12253 GCA_025769995.1 Xyliphius kryptos | reverse complement strand
GTCAGTTCTCTCACCATAGAGGTAGCATGAGGCGGTGTCTACAACCAACACAAGTTGCTCAGGTAGTGCAGCTTATTTAGGATGGCACATCAATGCGAGCAAAGGTAAGAAGGGTTGCGGTGTCTAGGAGCATGAAACAGATACCAGTAGACAGGCCAGTACACCAGGACACATGGAGAGAAAATCCGCCGCCTCATCAGGAGCATGCCCAGGGTTTGTAGGAAGGTCATACAGGCACGTGGAGGACACCCACACTACTGAGCCTCATTTGAACTTGTCTTGAGGAATCTCCACTGAAGTTGGATCAGCCTGTCATTTGATTTTCCCCTTTTTGATTTTGAGTATGATTCTAAATCCAGACCTCCATGGAATAATCATTTTGATTTACATTTTGATCATTTTTATGTTATTTTGTTCTTAACGCATTCCACTATCTACTAAATAAAGATTTTTAACTAAAATATTTTATTCATGGAGATCTAGGATGTTATTTTAGTTAATTTCCCCTATTTTTTAAGCAGTGTATATACACACATTGATATGAATGTGAAGCATTCACATTCATGTGTGTTATTGTCAATAAAGTCACAGTTGGACAAACGGCTCAGCCAATCAGATTTAAGGACTATCTCTGATTTTACATCAGCAAAATGAAGTAAACGTAAAAATGCAGAGTAACAGAGTGTTTAAAATAGTTAGCAGCCTTTCTGTCCTGATCAACTTATAGCAATGCAACAATCACCAGGTAAGTGTCACTGAAGTGCAAAATCCTCACCCAACATCTACAGTCTATTTATATGAATTATATGATTAAAACTGATAAAATAGAAAACGAGCTTGAGCAACAAGAATCAAGATGTGGCCAGTGGGTGTGTGTGCGCCATCTAGTGGTAAAAAATAAAAATAAATTACATCTCCATTTATAACATCTGCAGAATTCCAAGTCTGAAGTAAAGTAAAGATGTGACATGACACTTAAGTGTGACACGAATTATTTGTGCATTATAAGTGCAGCAGTAAGCTAAATGATGAAACGACCTTCCCAACAACATCCATAAGGCACGCAACATTTTCAAGAAACTTCTCAGAACATACCTCTTCCACAAACACTATAAATTTTTATTTTTTTTTAAATCGGCTACATCGAGTTATGAGCAGGGTTGATGGTACTGTTTTTTTTAAAACCACTGACTTGTGTTGTTATCTTATTTGTAAGACACTTTGAATAAAAGCGTCTGCTAAATGACTAAATGTAAATGTAGTAAGCCAAAAATGCCTGGATTTTCTGTGCCAAGCCCTGAAACACACTATCGGAAAAGCGATTGCTTTACCATCATAATAAACTTTGGGTATAAAGACGTTTACATGAGAAAAGCAACTGTCTGTTAGAAATTAAAGATGTCTATATAATAATGTACATGACCAGATTGCCAGAAGCAAAGATTATACACTGCAATCCAAAAAAAAAGGTTAAACATAAAAAAGTCTTCTTTACAACTCAACAAAATAAGAATGACTATAAATAATAATTACTTTTCAGGTGCAGAACAACCAGACTGAAAAACTATACTATTCATACTATAAGCAGTGAGACTTACTTGTCACTTTATCATTTCCCATGCTGCAAGTTTATCATACATATATTCGTAGGGCACTAATTTAATATTTTTATTTTTACAGTTGAATATTTTACAGTTTAAAATTTTGCCTTATATTTATTATATTTTTTGATTTCCCAATTTGATATTTTTTCATTTGTTTAGTGTGATACTGGGTCCGTGAGCCATTCATGTACCACATGTGATGCAAATAACAAAGTCTCCTTGAATTTACGACTATAGTTAAAAAAAAATAAAGCATAATAAATACAGTAAGAACTCTTACCAGTGTGACTGTTAAATTGAGCACTCTTTTTTTGCAGTCAATAAAATAAACACTTTCTCCATACCAGGGATCAACGTGGAGGTAATTGTACATGCTGTAAGCCTTAATATGCTCCAGAGTATACTGACTGTCTTTGAGTTTCACCTCAGCCACAGCTAAAATAGAAAACACAACAGGAAATATACTTTAAGCATGAATGTAACCATGTATTCGTCACATAATACCTGAACAAGATTTGTTTAATTGACAAAACTTTACTGTGTTGCGTCAGACAGGCTACAAATTTAGCTAAACACATACACTTAAGTCAAATTATTTATTAGGGACACTGACCAGACAACCGCTCAATCAGTAAATTCGTGTTAATGCAGCCACTACGAATGAAACATGAGATCGTTTTAGTATTCATGATTCTGTTAGTGGCAGAAGGTAGAATTGTAATATTTTTTTACATTTAAGTGGTAACAATTTTTTTTATGATGAGCCATATTTGTGTAACTGTCAAATCAGTTTGCCGATTTTGGTTTTACAAAAAAATAAATAAATAAATAAAAAGTACAAAATAGCCATTTACTGTCACTTGCTACAAAAAAAAATGTATTTAAAAAAAGGCAGCCAGATGAATAATGCCCAGGTTAGTGCAGCTGATTACACCTTAACTACTGATTAGAGGGCTTTGAAAAAGCCCTCTATTGCTATTCCTCATAGTAATATTATTATTATTATTCAGCACTTTTCTGCAATTAGCTGTTTTTAGGCAGTTTGACTTTTTTGCCCATAACTTTGCAACCGTTACAGCTATGAACACAGTTCAAAGTGTGCCACAATCTTCATGGGCTGAGCATTCAAAGCCCTCTCTGTAGTTCTACAGAAATACAGGTTCTAGTTTTATATGCACTTCTGTTTGATGCTAACAGCATTTAGTTGTCTTGAACATGTACAGAGCAATGACAATAAAGTTGAATCAAATCAATCAACTTAGTATTTTCAATTGACTTGAAAAAAAATGGAATCTACTAGACACCTGGCTTAGAATTAAAACCAGAACCTTCTTGTAGTGATGCAACAGTATTCAACATGACTGCCCTATATTATTTTTTAAAGTTGCTTATACTGATCAGTGTCATAAAGAGTCTATAGCAGGACAGACAAAAACAATTATATATTCCAGGCAATTCAGTATCTCTATTATTTTACCAGTTTGATTTATGGAAAGTAGGAGGCAACAAAATTAATTTCTGCAGTTATGGGCAAACCATTCAAAATCCACACAGAAAATTCTTCCACAATCTACAATGTAAATAGTCGTGAAAATACAGAAAACGCATTGAATGAGAAGGTGTGTCCAAACATTTGTCCTGTACTGTACAATATTGAAGGTTCTAACTGTTTAATCTTGCTTAAAAAACTTTGGGAAACACCAAAGGGAACAAAGCTGTGCGGCCCTTTCTATTTATAATAACACTTATGTTAACTGTGGACTTAATATGAAGCAAACAACTCAGTTGATATTAATATTTCTGTGTATTTAATTACTTACCCCAAGGAAAATGTTTTTGGAAGAGTCAAAGCCAGCTGCATAAATTCGAGCAGTGTAAGGGGGATTACGTTCACAGACCACCCTGCAGGCAAAACGTGAGATGGTGCTGGGGGCAACTGAGTCTTCACCCTCTTTTGATCCTCCTGGTGTGTCGGTAACCACAAAGTCTATTGGACTCTCAGTGGAACGGCCAATCTAGAGAAACAAACATATAAATGGATTGACATTATAAAAAATTGGAGAAATAAAGCAAATGTAGAATGTTTTAAAGGATGGATGGGCAAAAACAGGCAGATATATAGGTAGGTAAGTAGGTACAATGAAATTCAGTTAAATGCAATTTCAATGGTTTCTTTACTGTCAATCAGTAAGAGAAATGGCATTTTGCAAAAGTGCAAAGTGTGATTAAAAGAAATGGTAAATAAATGAAAAAAGAAAGGACATTATGTAAAAAAAAATGCAGTCTATATAAATTCAGACTATAATAAAGCTCAGAGTTTCTCAAAGCTAATTCTGGAGGTTCTTCGCCCCGCCTACATCGATACATGATTTTGCTTTAGCAAACTCAATTAACTTCAATAATGTGCTTTTAATGACCTGTTCAGTTTGATCGAGAGTTCTGGGAACAAGTAAAATACTATGTGGTGAGAGACTATTTTACAAAATTAAAAAAAATCTAAGATAGTGAACAAGTGTACAATTATACAGTATCAGACAAAAGTTTGGACACCACCTTTTGCTCCAGTTATTGCCCATTTTTTCAGTTCCACTTACTGTAAAGATGGACTTTGTAGTTCTACAATTCCAGTCTGTAGCCTATTTGTTTATGGACTACAGTACATACTGTGTTAATCCCCTTTAGAATGTCCTCTAATGGTCAGGACCCCCAATAATACCACCACAGAGCAGGTATTATTTGGTTGGTGCATTATTCCTATCCCAGCAGTGTCGCTGGGGAGTTTAAACTACAGCAACAGTGCTGCACTAAACCCCCCCCACCCAATCAGTGTCACTGCAGAACTGAGAAACAATACGCCACCCAAATTATACCCGTTCTGTGATGGTTCTGACCAATGCAGAACAGAACAGAGACCAATAGAGAAACAACAGGGAACAAACAAAAACAAATAAAACAGATATACTACAGTCTGTAATTGTAAAACTCCAAAGTCTGACTACATGGTAGGTAATGAAAATAGACAATGGAATTAGAAGTGGGTCTGTGTTCAAACTTTTGACTGCTACTGTATTTTGCATGAGCTAAGGTTGCCTAACACTTTTACACAACTACAAATACTTATTGCTATTAAGTAAAAGGTGCTTAGCGTAAAGTGCTGCTTTATTTATTTATGAAAAAACATGATTGATTTTGGATGGTCAAGCAAGGATCTTTTTTAAGTGCTTTGTCTGATCAGAGATATTAATATCTTTTCTTATCTAATCACTGTTAATGTTATGATTTAATGAACGGATGCTGCATGTCACCTGAAACATATCCGTGTCATCATCATGACAGTACTCGACCACCACTGTCTGGTTCCTGGAGAGGGTGAAGGAGATACTGTGCTGACCCCTGCTATGAACTGCCTGAAACAAAAGGTCACAGCTGCTCATTAAAAACAACCCACCGAACCAGTGTAATGCATTTAAACCACATTAAATGACCTTTAAGTTGTATAAACCTATGGTGGGGATCGGTCCTTCTATAGTTTAAAAATGTGACACCACCTTTGTTTGCTAATTTGGCATGATTTAGTTTTAGCATTTAACATTTTATTTTATTCATTTGTATTTGCAGCTTGGGCAACCATGTTTGAAGAACTTTTAAAACAATATCAGAATTACATTATAGAACAAATGTCTTAGTACATTTTAGCTGTTATATCTGCAAAAGGTTGTATTTAAATTCAAAACTGATACTATATTGTCTCTCATTATTATAAAATTGGAGCACCATCTGTCTTCGCACAGCAGCTTTTGTCAGGTATTTCAGCTCAGGTATGCAGCCACACACCGTTTAGGACGGGTTTTAGCTCATAAGGATGCACCTCTGCTCAATCAACACACCGGACCGAATGGCATCTCAGATTTAAAAACAATAAAAAGTGTAATAATAATTATATTAATAAAGTAAGTGTGCATGTATGTTGGCTGACTTGGTCACTCTCTGTCCCGCACATGGTAAGAGGTGTGTACTGTGCTTCCAGTACACAGCCCTCCCTGTGTTCTCCCAGTAGGTGGGGCAGTTTTTCAGTGGGAGTGAAAATAGAGAGTAAAGTAAGGGATGATTTTTGTGAATTTAGTACCATATTAATCAATGATGTGTGTATTTGGTGTTATTAGTGAAGAAGTGTACACCGCTGACACATGCCGCCTCCCATAAATTCAACCCGTAGTGCCGAACAGTGTAGATCAAAAACTTCTGAGCAAAACCAGGACCACTGCATTGCCAATCAAACACGTCATAGTGACTGATGTAACGATTGACAATCCTATACCCTACAATGCTGCTCTAAAAAAAAAAAAACAAAAAAAAAACACTTACCTTGCTGTCTTGTGGGTTGCTGAGGATGTGCACAGCACTTGGCTTAACACCGTTAGCTTTTGCCCTCCTAAACAGAGCAAAGCGACTCCGTTTTCTCCCCTTATCTCCACCAGGAAGGGAGCCATTATACCTGCAAAATGAACATGCAAATAATAAAGAGCAAAAATTACTCATTGTGTTTGTTATAAGTGATTTTATAAAGGACTTGCTTCTGTTTGTGGATTAACAAAATAGTTACTTAGGTCAATGTTTTAAGAAAACGGAAATCACTATTACAACAAATTCTTGTGCTATGATAAGCCTTAGGCAGCTTTAGTTAGTCACACAATGACACAAAAAAAGAAACATGTCTGGTCTCGTCAAAAAGTGATTGGTTGGGTGGCATGCCCTATTAAATCAGAGAATTCTGTTGTCGGTTTTATATTGTGAGCAGGAATAAAAATATGAGGAAAATCTTTCAGTTCTGGGCTTTTTAGATAATCTTAGATACTGTGTTAATAATAAGTTATGAGATATCCAATATCGTCTGTAATCTTTTTCTCAAATGGATTTAAAAGCTTCATATGCAGTCACTTTGGTATCCGGTCTTTGCAGCCTTCAGTTTAGTGCAGCCATTGAAAGACTCTTTTGTTCTTTCTGCAGCCATCAGTGACAAACGGCACAACTGAGGCAAACCTTGGAAAACTGCAGAAACATTCTTCCTACATGTTAGAACTTCTGTAAATTTCCAAATGGCATTATTCAGGGATGAGTCATTAAATAATTCGGACCGAATAGGTTTAGTACATATATTCTTAACTGGGTTTCGAGGCCTGCTTCGCACACAAAAAACAAACTAAAAAAAAACAGGGCTTGTGAGTTTAAATGCACCAAATAATGCTGAAATTGAGACTTGGCTTTTCAGAGTATCTATACCATTTGTGTTGATGTTAAAGTATTGACTATTCAGCCAGGTCAATGTGCCAGTTCAGCACAGCACAAGGAGACAGCAGAGACAGAAGAGCAGCACAGCGGAACTAGTGTTTGCATGATTGCACATGCGCAAATGCACACCCACACACTTATCTACCCACCCACACAGGCATGCTCATGCGCATTCACACCCAGACATGTGCGCGCGCACACACACACACACTAAAATATTAAAATACCTTTCCCTTCTGATTTTAAGCTGACCTAGAAGGCTCTATGGGTGATGCAGAGTGACACAGCAGCGTATAATAATGGAAATAAATATAGCTTAATCACTGCATAAAGTGGTGTGTCATACCGACTTAATGCAAATGAAGAATAAAACCTCTTATTAAAATTCGGATTAAGAGTGTTCGATTATTTAAATCATGTTAAATATTGTAATTATTATTCTAATGCAACTGCTATCATATGCTATATAAAATAATAGTGGACTGACCAAGTTTTTATTAGGCATAAATTCCGTTTTAGAAGGCTTATAATAAATTCAAACACAAAAAGTTAATGATCTGCTGCTGCAATGCACTTTATAAATGACAATTTTGGTTTAGAGCATTGTCTGAACATGTTCAGCCATATTGCTGTCAGCCAAAATAGTTGAACCTGACTAACTGGTTTAGCTGAAACAAAGCCTATGTGTAAGAAATCATGAAATCTGGCTGGTAATCCCCACATCTGCACTGAATGTAGTCATTTATATATAACTAGCAAAGTATTCATGCTAACCAACGGTGGAGAACTTGATAGCCACGTGAAAGTTAAATCGCAAATGTTTTTGAATGGCTTTGGAGTTTATATATTTTAAATGAACGTATTAATATAGAGGGCGGCATGGTGGCTTAGTGGTTAGCACGTTCGCCTCTCAGGATTCCCAGTTTAAATCCCAATCTGGGTGGAGTTTCCATGTTCTCCCTGTGTCCGCAAGGGTTTCCTCCGGGTTTTCGGGTTTCCTCCCACAGTCCAAAAACACGGATTCAAGGTAAATAGGCTATTCTGAATTGCCCCTATAGTCTGTGTGTGTGTGTGTGAGTGTGTGTGTGTGTGTGTGTGCCAGTGATGGATTGGCCCCCGGTTCTGGGTGTATTTTCCCCGCGCCCGAAATGTTCTTTCCTGGATGGGCATGGGGAACCCCCCGTGACCCTCATAGATGATTAAGCAGAAGATAATGAATGAATGAATACTATTATAGATTGAGTTGAGCCTACGGTGTCCACCCGGTTGCTTTCTCACGTAAATTTATTATTAAGTTTTTCAAGGAAACAATAAAGGAATGATTGAGCCAACTTTCAGCTTTGTAGGTACACTTAAAAGATGCCAATCCATCTGAGGTGTTGCGTTTGATGGCAAATGGCGAACGAACAATCGAACATAGGAAAATAAGATCGTGTTGTTATTTTTTCCCCTAGCACATGATATTGAATCACAATGCCAAATTTAAGCCTTATAGGTACTTGCAAAGACTCTGATGTAACACTGGCGGGTTTTTCACATTCGATGGCGATACCAAACTAACTATTGAATGTAGAAAGGCGAGAAGTACTTACTTTTTCCAAGGACGTGATAGGGAACTATGATGGCAAATTTCAGCCTTATAGGTACTCGGAAAGTGGGAGAATTAGTGAGTGAGTCAGCGAGGACTTTGGCATTTATAGGTATAGATTAGGTAATAATAGTTCCCAATTAACAACGGTCTATGGTCTTATTGAATAACTGCCACACGGAAAACATCATTTAAAAATAAATTCTTAAAAATAAAAACTGACAGTTATATGATCTTCTGCAAAGCAAAAATTAAAGCTAAATATCTAGATATTAAAATCTTCTAAATATCTAACATGATTTGAACATTATGTCTAAATCATTAACTTCAAGATAAAATTGTCAATAAATTAAAATCAATTTGACAAAACTGAGAAACACCATCAAATTCAGATAGATCATACAATCCAATCACCACGGTTAAATCTAGTCATGCATCTTAAACAATTAAGTGCTTTAATATGAAAGTTATGGAAGGCCCTTTTAAATTCCAGCACGATCGTGCCCCAGAACACAAAGCATACAAAATGAATTGTGCTTAAAATAATAGCAAAAATAAAACAGTAAAGAGACATGTCTCATCATGTCCAACATGCACCAAGGACACGGAATAAGCCCAGGTCTAATTTAAATATTTATGTAAACCTATAGGTACCCATTTTATAAATATTTGGTTACACGTGCATATGCATCGCTCTGGTGCTGCCATGGTATGCCATTAAAAATGTGCAGCGTTTACAAATAACATTTTTTCTCTTCAGCCAATGCAAAGTAACTATATTTTGGACACTTTTTGACTTTAAAAACTTTAATGAGGCTCTTTACTTTAACACTGCAGCCACCACTTTTTTTTTTTCTTTTGAGTAGCACTGACCAATGACTAAAGACTCACCGATGTCATGCACATTGAGAAAACACATTTAAATGGACACAATTTAGGAATAAAATGTAACATTAATAAATATCAAAAATTAAAATAAAACCAATGTTTCAACTTAAAATATTGGCCTAGACATATTTTCAGCATCAGCATCATTATTAGGTGCCAGGCCCAGTCATCCAACCTCAAAGTTCTACTGGAATAATAAGCAAAACATTTTCTACGTCTTGTAGAACGCCATTATAGAAGGACCAACTCCCAAAACCTTTGTTAATAAAGTTGACATTTTTTGGTCATTTTTGCCAACACTTTTATCCAAAGCTACTTACAGGTATCCCAACTTGATAGTTGGGCCAGAACACAGGATTGATACAGAACCCTGGAGCAATGAGGGTTAAGGGCCTTGCTCAAGGACCCACAGTGGTAACTTCAGAGGACCAGGGATTTGAACCCACAACACTCAGATCGATAGCACAACACCCTACTTACTGAGCTACCACCCCCACCAAATTTTCACTCCTTAAAAAATATATATAATGAAAGACACAAAAGACTTGGACAGTTAAATTAATCCAGCAAATAATAGATTCATAGAGTTTAACATATTCTTTAAAATAAGAACCTTGGCCAACAATTTAAACACTATAAAAATCAAAGCCAACAAAGAAAATACCAAAAACGTGAAAATAAAAACAGAGGCAGTTACACTTGTAATTTTTGAAGGCCATGTTTGCAAGGAAGTGGTTTCATGTGTCTTGCATCATCACTGTACTGATAAGATTTTGACGACATGCATTTCCATTTAAAACCAAATGTACTTCCAATCAGGAACACAGAAATCCATTTCCATCCAAAAACAGCTAATCACACATAATTATGTGTTAAGTGTGTTATACTTAATTTTATGATGCTTCATGTAGAATAATAGGACTGTGTTACACAATGCATTGACTATGTTCGACCGTGCCAACTCCAGCATTCACAGACAATAAGAATTTGGAAATAGAGGGTTAAGAGGATTTTGGATAACAAGTGGATAGGCTGTACACTCCTGCTTCGCTGTTACTAAAATAATAGCTACATGTTGTTAGAAAGCAACCTCAGAACACATGCGGCCAAATGCATCACAAACCACATCAGGCTAACGGTTTCACAAATGCATTTTGATGACTTTACATTTATATTAAGAGGGGTAGCTATGTTAGCTTGCCAAATACATTTTAACACCAGTGCCAAATAGACATTTCTCCAGCTAACATCTTGATCTGAGGCTAAGACATGGATCAAACAATATTCAGTGTGAATTGTAAATTAGTATAACAATATGAAATCTAATACATAATACCAATTCTCTCCGCAGTCTTTCTACGCTTTAATAATGTCCAATCCCGCTGCACCAGCTACACACTGCCAGACACCTGCTACTTTCTCAAGAGAGCCTCTAGATACTGCTTGTACACGATGAGACAGTTAAAGGCTGTCTAACTGTTTAGCAGCAGAGTTTTGCAGGAAGCAGCAGAGTTTTGCAGGAAGCAGCAGAATGCATGCGTGCATGGAGCAGAATGCTATAATTTTTCCATGAAGTTGGTACCTCGTGAAACACTAAAACCACATAACCTGACTGTCTTTTACCCAAAAACATTCGAATAACAGATTTACAGCATAATTAAATACTTGATGCTTAGGAATACCTTCAACAGTCAAAGGATTTTTCCACATTAGGTACCTCCCTGCCTAATTACAACAATTGTATGTGAAATCCAAAAACAGAATATTAAATTTTATTATCTATTAAAAGGTGACGATCTATAAACACTGACAATGTTTTTTTCTAACTCCTTCAAAAAATATGGGCTGTGGGTCTCAACAATCTCTTAACATTAAGTTTCTATTGCTGACATGACAAATGCTTTTTGAACTTTGCCTTGGTTTTAACGTGATTTAAATGTGAACTTAGGAACAACAGGCTTACAACTTTAAAAATATGTTCGGAAATCTATATTTATAGAATTTTGTGTACAAATTTTGCATGTATGTCGCTAAAGCCTTTAAACTAGTAAGAAAATGCAATTGCACATCAGTAAGCTAAACCAAGGTAAAGCGGACTAGCCATTCGAATCCCAATCTGGGTGGAGTTCCAGTGTTCTCCCCGTGTCTACATAGGTTTCCTCTGGGTTCTCCAGTTTCCTCCCACAGTCCAAAAACAAGAATTCAAGGTAAATTTAATTCTCTAAAAAGGCCCATATAATGTGTGTTTGTGTGGGTGGCTGTGTGAGTGAGTGCCTAGCTATAGATTGGCACCCTCTCCTGGGTGTATCTGCCCAGCGCCTGAAACCTTCTCTTCTGGATGGGCATCAGAAACCCCATCGCGACCCTAGTAGAGGATTTAGCAGAAGATAACGAATGAATGAATAAATAAATGAGCTGCACAACAATAAGGCAATATTAGTTTGATGATCCTTAAATTACCTTGTTATTTGGAGATTGTAGTGTACAATACCAAAATTTGCCTAAAACAAACTTTGTGGGTCTAAAAATTGTTTAAAATCCTTCTGAAACCTAAAGTGCCAAGAATGGACATAACTAACATGGCACTGACTAAAAAATGACTTCAGTGATTGGCAGAGTATGTTTGCATAGTTACACTATTATTTACAGTAAATGCTTTTCAAAGGAAAGAGGAAGTACAGCCAAACATTTTAGCTGATCTTTTACAAACCACTATACTGTAAATTTCCAATATACAGAGTGATAATGTTAAAAGTTAAATTAGAAGTGTTAAAAATGAACAAAATGTAAATCAAAATTATTATCTCATGGAGGTCTGGATTTGGAGTCATACTCAAAATCAAAGTGGAAAATCAAATGACAGGCTGATCCAACTTCAGTGGAA
>JAOUQT010009513.1:0-12253 GCA_025769995.1 Xyliphius kryptos | reverse complement strand
CAAAGGGAACAAGACCACATGACAGAAACAAACCAATCAACAGACAAAACCAATAATCACTTAAACAGACACTGAAAAGAGGATACTTAAATTAATCAGGTGCCCGTGGCACCTGTAACAATAACCACACTCATAAAGTGTTAGAAGAACATGCCAGATGGCTTTCTGACGCAAGATGCTTTATAAATTATATATTTTAACTGTTTATTAACTTATTATAGCGACCAGTAACATAAAGCTACATAACATTTGTGTTTAATAAGTGCTCATAATTGTTTATAAAAGCTTATATGCTATCTTTACAGGCATAAAGTGTTGTCACTAATTACCTCTTTAAAGAAGACTTATAATGACTTATAAAAGCTTATCAATGTTCTTTACAGACTTTAAGAAAGCAGAAAACTTTTAAATAAGTTGATATTATAATGCATTATGTCACCTTATGTTATGCCACTTTATGATTACGATTATAAAAATCTATAAACATTAACAAAGGCTTATGATAAATGTTCTAAAGCATTATGAATACTTTATAAAGCTTTATGAATGCACTTATAATGCATTATGAAAACTGGATTAATAGAAAGTATTACCAAATAGTTCACATAAAAACAGCAATACCACCACATGCATGACTGTAAATCAAACCTTTTGCATCATAAAGTATTTATAACAATTTTAATGTAAAGAAAAAATGTCAACTGCTTTTCTACAAACCTTGATTTGGTAGAATGGTTGAGCGAAGCACCGATGGTCTGTTTTGTATAACCTTTGTAGACTGAGTTTTTGGCTGCAGAAAAGGTGCACATTCAGAATTTTTGCTAGACTGCTAACATAAATACAATACACATTATTTCTATAATAAAGCAATAAGGCATTAGAAAGCATGCATTAATGTGAATAAATCACAGGTGTCATTAAACATGACACGGAGTACACTTACACCTCTTTCCCGCAATTCATTCACAATAATACACAACCTTAAGTGTCTTATTGCTTTATAAAATGCTTACAAACACACTATAATAAAAAAACAAGGGTTCATTCATAAATGTGTTTATTAAAAGCAAAATTGTAATATGCGAATAAAATAAGTCGCATAAAACATAATCTATTCCGTTTTTCAGGAACAATCAAATACCGACATCCAGTGGCCAAATTATAGAATGTGGTTTATAAAAAACATTCGGAAAATAATGGATTGTATATTATGAATTGATAAGAGTGTGAAACGGTCAGAGGTGTGCATTATTGTCATAAATGTCACGGCTGGATTGTAAAACTGGTAGTCCTCGTACGTTATTTACTGTAAATTATAGAAAATTAATAATAATTGTATTTAATCCTGATTTAAAAGCAAACTTAGCAGAGTGAAAAGAACATTGCAGCAGGTCAAGACAAAATATAAAAATGTACTCCAGAATGGTAAGTGCAGTTCCAGCTGATTAGTCTGATGTGCGGAAAATTAAAAAATGCCATGCAATGCCACCACTGGTAAAAAAAGCAGTGTGACACGGAGCATTTGGCGTTTGGTTAGATCTTTACTACGTTCAGTTGTCAATATAATATATGACCACAATAATTTTCTGAGATTTACAATACTGGGTCTTCTGAAATGGTAGTTCTCAAAAGTTTTGATCGTGAAAGTCTAGTGGATCTGTCCTGTCCTAACTTTAAACATATGTAAATTGTAAAGTTATATGATTTGTATAAATGCTTGTATATAGTTAAACATTAAATATAACGTATGGGGGTAAAAATGAACGAAAAAACAAAATTCTGAGGACAATGACCTCCCACATGGCCAGTCCCAGGGGATAGTCAGCCAGCTATTGATATGCAACTTTAGGTGTTTGAGTTAATTACTCCCATACTTCAAATGATATCGTGCCACTTGTCTGATATCGTGCCACTTGTCTGTAGATAAAATCCATGCTTTTCGTGAGTGCAGTCATTTATGCGACACGTGGAAGCAAGTTTATGCAAATCGACTTATTTTTGTAATCATTTTTGCAATGCATTTCCCCAACCCTAATTTATAATACTTTAAACCCATGTTTTTGGACTGTGGGCGGAAACCCACGCAGGGGAGAACATGGAAATTCCATCAATTTCAATGTTGGATTTGAACCAGGAATCCCCAACATTCTAACCACTAAGCCACTGTGTCGCCCAGTACTACATTTAATTGTCTAACAATACAGAACTGCGGTGCTCCATCTAAACTAAGCCTCAACTCTGAACATAGACAGTTCATTAAGTTTCATAGTGAACTTAATTAAAATAAATACATAACTACAGTTTACCTGAAAAAACGAATGCTCATCAAACTGGATTGAGGAATCCTTGTTTAAAATGTAAACCTCATCCTCTTGTTCTTTTTTTAGCGCTGGAAGTCCAGCGCTGTGTTTTACCTGCTTTGTCTTGTCACTATTTTGTTGCGACTTTGCACCTGGCAACATTCTGAAACGAAAGAATTTCAATTTATATATTAAACCAATGCTTTTTGGGGGATTAGTGCATGGGCTTGTTTAAGGTTGAGATGATTCATAATATCCCTCAGACATAGATCATAATTATGACACATTTGGTCATATGTACAAAGAATTTTTACCACATAGTTGGATCATAACTTGGTATTATTTGAGTACATGTAAGAGAAAGCAGAAATTACCATGACTGAAAATCTTAACTGAGAAACTTGCAAATTCATGACTCATCAGCTCCATAGCACCTATTGGTATGAAAATGTTTGGCCTCTTTAAAATACATGAAAACTGTAAAATGTGAAACGTGAATGCAACTCTTCGCGTTTTCTGTTGTGCATGGTGCTGATGCTACACCTGCATCTAAAGTCAATTACGTGCAACGCATGACCTCTGTGTATTTGGCTCAGGGGCGCTTAACATGTTCTTTACTTACACTTCTGGTAAAGCCACAGTGCCTGCAGGCAGTGTTCCAATAAAGGAGGAACTACAATGGAATGGAGCCCACTGAATGAGCGTGTGTGCCCTTTTAAAACCAGGAACATCGTATGCCTCGGTAAGCGAGACCGACCACAATCGAGTACATACTGTAAAAGCCAATTTGGCGTAATGTAAATGTATGGGTATGTACTGTTGGCAATAAATACTGTCTCCAGTCCTCGTCCTGGGCTCCAGGGCTCGTCATGACTATGATCGGGGAGGTGTGGAGAGCACCTGCTGCTTAGTGCTAGAACCTGACGCTCTTGCGTTGGCATCGGGGAGAAAGCTGAAGAATGAGAGGTTCGTCAATGACCCAGATGACCCCTTACACTTTCCTTGCGGTGGATCGTGCACGCGGACACCCCACGGATTATCGGCGCTGACTGAAAATTGGACTTTGATTGGACTTTGATAACGGCTAAGTAATGCACTTGACTCGGCGTTGCTTAAACAACAAAACATTGTATGCTGTCGGGAGAGAGACCGACTGTGAGCTGGAATGATGGTGGACACAGCCTGCTCGTAAAGTGCATGCTGTAAAAGCCCAGTATGGCTTAATGAAAGTGTTAGTGTCTGCAATAACACCTGTTTTGTGGTGTGGAATCCTGTCTTCTTTTCTCATTCCTTCCACCTTCATGACATTTGCTAACACAGTTTAAGACAAATTTGAGACAAAACATAGAAACATCTCCACATCTATGATCTTAGAAAAGTTAGAAAAGTAGGATGAACAATGTGAAGAATATACAAACTTAAAAGATGATTTTTAAGTACAACTTTAAGTCAACCTTTAAGTACATTTTGGTCTATTTGTAACAGGATTTTCAGTAGTCTGCTATATATATTCAAATGTATTGTTTTTGAACTCAGTGATAATATCAGTAACCACAAAGCCAACTTTCTCTTTCTATTTACCCATATCCTTTTTCCTCTTTCTGGCCTACTTAGGTTGTGCATAGTTGTGCAAAATGCAAAGTGAGTCATTTGCTGGTACACGATGGAATAGTATATCCATTTACATTTCCATTTTTTTTTATGAACCTAAACCCAAAATTACAGATTTAGATTCTTGTTCTGGCAGCCTTATATATATTAACAAAGTCCAAAGTTGTAAAACATAAATATTTTGCTGGCAAACTATTGAATATAAGTATTCAGTTAAAAGATGCTGTAAAACTGTCCAATGTGAAACAACAAAATTGCATTGTACAAACCAAGCAAACCATTGTTTTTAAAATAACATGTTTTGAAAAGTTTTATCCATAAGTTGTAACAAGATAATCATGCTGAATTTAAAGACAACCTTAGCAGTTGAAAATGATAACTTCATACATTTTTTAATATATTTAATGCCCTGTATTTTAAAGAAATCTTATTCACGCCATAATTTATAATAATAATAATACATTAAATTTGTAACACACTTTTCATTTGTAAAAAAAAAAAAATCTCAACGTGCTCTCAGTGTAAAAAAGTTTGACCTAAAATAATTAATAATCAAGTAATAAATTATTAAAATAATAAAATATGATCACTTATTGTCCACATGTCATAATAGAAAGATAGACAGTCTTTAGCCCTGTCTTAAAGCAATCAGTTGTCTGAGGCTTCCTCAGATGGTCATGAAGGGGATTATAATACAAAAGTAAACAATATTTTACTATAAAAAAAAAATAAGAACATACTAGATAAGGTTTAAAGCAATGTAATGCTATTATATAATAAAGCTAACTTTCGATTCTAAAATCTATTTGATCATTTAATCAAAAATATATGACCTATAAATAAATTAAATATCATTAAAAAATAACTGACCAAATGTTTACTTAGCATTTATGTTTTATTTAGTAAAAGCTGCATATATTAAAATCTTTATAAATAACAAGGCTGTAAAGGAGAGGATAAACTTAGTAACTCGCAAGCTGATCAGCGAAAGTTTTGTGCTAAAATATCTATCCCCAGCTTCCTCAATATATACATTATAAAACCTGCTAAAAGTGGTTATACACATGTTTGTATATGTGTATTTGAAATTACTAACAATTAAATCCTATTAGTTAGCATTTAGGATTATGAATATTTTTCTACAAATCACTCAGTTTACCAAAGATCACAGAAACAAGGAAGTAGTACTATGCAATGAAATCCATATAAGGGTTTCTATATTATACAAAAAATCTAATCATATATATATAATGATCCGACTTAGTTTATTCTACCAACATAAAAACATACATTTTTTCAAATATTTTGTTTACTTAAGTAGCTATAAAATATATTAAAAGGTTTTTTTAAAATGTATATTCCATCAAAAAATCAAAACTTAAAGATAGAACAGTGGGAAAAAAATAAAATTAATTAAATATCATGACTGATAATGCACATTATATTTTGGCTTAATAGCAGAAAATAAGGTTGGGTCACATTTTTTTTTTTAAATTAATACATTCAAACCATAACCCTCTTGATATAATTATAAAAAAAAACACAAAGCACTCGAGAAAAAAAAAAAAGCATATACAGTATTAAATCTGGTATTTACAAACAACAAAATGACATAAAAATAAAAAAAAATATTGCTGGCATTTTTTTTAGCTAAGAATGTTTAAATGCAAGTACCTGATCAAGTGAAGGTTACCTTTCTTTGCAATTTGTTCGCGCCTCCTGCTCTCTTCCTGTCTTGTTCTTGCTGAAAAGTGTAAATGAATTGAAATATATATGTTTTTATTTTGGACATCCAAATAGGACTCAGCTGATTATAATTATGTCTATAATTAATCACTTTAAATATACACAAAAATACAACTATTTATTTTTCCCCTGTTCAAAATTAGAAACATATCATGTAAATGGCTTTCATGTCATTTTTTTCTGCAGTATGCCTAAGTTTTACACAAGCAGTTTATGTGGTTAGAAACAAATCAAAAAAAGGAAAAAGTTTTTAGTGTAGCAGACACATCTCTATCTAAGAAAATACAGCAACCTTTCTGTGCTTTCCTGATTCTCATAACTAAACATAATTGAATGAAACATATTTAAAAGGTTATCAAATTTCAGATTTAGGTTATGTGACACCAAAATTTAAATAAAAATAATAATAAAAAAAATTCCACCATATAGATTAATTAAGTTTTTTTTCTTATCAATTTGCATACGTTTTGATATTTTAATACCTGATAATTGATTTTAATGAACTTGTAATGGCTAATCAAAAGTTTAAAATTTCTATTCAAACCATAAATATGGAATCAGTATTCTATATCATATTTACATTATATACAGGACTTAACAGAGAAATGCAGTGCTGCAGTGGAATTAAAAAAAGCAGACACTTACCTGAAATTGAAGTTGAAGTTACCTCCCTAATTCCATGTACACCTGTATTTATAGTCAGAAAATGCGTAATGTCATCAGAAGGACAATGTGTAATATATGCACATTACATTACGCCTATTAAACAGCAAGACAACTGTTCTATTTTAGTTACATTTTATTTTTGTTCAATAGAACCTTAAGAAAAGCACTGATGTAAATGTTTAATTCAAAGTATAATGTATACAGTCTTTATACATTCATTATATAATAAATAAATGCATATATTCTCATTCTCTCTATTTCATTTTATAACCATATGCTTAAAAAATACATCTTATTAATAAATGTATGATTTAAAAGACAACAAGACGGCAGGTTATGCACATTAATTCAATTCAAATGTAAGTTTATATGTTTGTATTAAATAAGCTTTGTATATTTGACTGCTTTTCACTTGCATTCATTTTATACGGTTATAATCCAAGTATAATGTAATGCAACTTTTTAAACATGCCAAAGAAAAAAGATAATACTTCAGTATATCTGCTCATCTGTCAGTTCATAGCAATTCATAGATCTTTCAAGCTGATTATTTATGCTGACTGATATATTTGTATATGTATATACAGTACTGGAACAAATACCCGGGGGTGTCTTCAAAGTAATGTGTCATGGAGTGAAGATATCTTATTGGAAATGTATGCTGTGTGACAATGTTTAAAAAGGTTAGAATTAGACCAAAGATCAATTGCAATATGAAACTCTCATACGAGGCCAGTTAAACTGAAAGTAGAGAATCTGAATACAATAAAAGGAAAGTGTGTTCGTTTACCATAATATACAGATAATATAATACAGGTGCTGGTCGGTGGAAAAGATTGACTTGCTGTGGCGACCCCTAAAAAGGGAGAAGCTGAAAAAAGAAAAGGAAGTGCTGGTCAAAAAATCAGAATATTATGAGAAAGTTGATTCATTTCAGTAATTCTATTCAAAAAGTAAAACTTGTATATTATATTCATTCATTACACACAGACTGATATATTTCAAATGTTTATTTCTTTTAATTTTGATGATTATAAGTGACAACTAATGAAAAGTCCAAATTCAGTTTTTCAGAAAATTCAAATTTTGTAAAATATTAAACTCATCTGGTGCCACACTCTATATTATCTTATTAACTCAAAACACCTGCAACGGCCTTTAAATTTTCTTTCAGTATATTTCTTTAGGCTACACAATGATGGAGGAGACTGCTGTCTTGACAGTTGTCTAAAAAAAGATGACCCATGACACCTTGCACAAGGAGAACAAGACACAAATGGTCATTGCTAAAGAGGCTGGCTGTTCACAGAGCTCTATGTCCAAACACATTAATAGAGAGGCGCAGGAAACAAAAAGATGTGGTCGAAAAAAGTGTACAACAATAGGGATAACTGCAACTTGGAGAGGATTGTGAAACAAAATACACACAGACGTATGCAAGATATGGGTTTCAGCTGTTGTCAAGCCACTCAGGAACAAGATACAACATCAGAAGCATCTCACAAAGACAAAAACAAGAAAAACTGGGCTGCTGCTGAGGGGTCCAAAGCTATGTTCTCTGAGGAAAGCAAATTTTGCATTTTCTTTGGACATCAAGATCTCAGAGTGTTGAGGAGGAGAGGCACAAAATCCATGTTTCTTGTGTTCTATGTTTTATTACTGTAGGCTGGTAAGTATAGATTAAGAATATTTTTAGTTTTTTTGCAACTTAACTACCATACATAGAACTCTAAGCTTTATTCCATCAAACATCTTAGGAATGAGCTATATTGGCACCTGAGACAGACCTACTTGTCCAGCAAGGGACAGTTTTAGGCTTGTGTTTGAGGAATCAGCCTTGTTACCTGAATGTCCCTGATGTTTGATTCCTGTTCCCACCAAGTACTCAAATTTCCCTCTTTTCAGAAGAAAAACACCGGTCAATACAAAGCAAAGACTGCGATGGGCAAGAGTGAGGTATGGCTTTTTTCTTGCCAATTATTCCATGAAGTCCAGCTTCCTAAAGTCGCCTCTTGACCGTTGACGTTGAGACTGGTGTTTGACGGGTTCCATTTAGTGCCGCTGCCAGTTGACATCCTGTGAGGTGTCTTTCCCTCAAACTGCACACTCTATATTTATCTTCTTGCACAGCTGCATGTTTTTCAAACAAGTTTTTGTACCATTTTAAATGCAATTGTAAATTAAATATTATTAAGTTATTTTTAGCAGACGCTTTTAAAAATATTAAATATTTAAAAAGCTATTGTAAATATAATAATATGTCAAATTTAATGTGCTGATATGCTTTAAAATCAGTTGTAGGTTGTATGCTAATTTCTCCCACCGTATGAGTTCACTTCAGCATTTGAACAGACTTATCAATTTTTTAAATCTTTTCATGTGTTGCTGATTCTTTGCATTTATTTATTTTCTGAAACTGTCAAAAATGTGCTTAGTTGTAGTGACTCATTTAACCACTGTTCACTGTGTATTTTCCTTCGTAGTTGGAAAAGCGCAAATGTGATTCAGCTGACTAGAGCTGTGGTTAAAAGTTAGTCACCTGAAACTGTGAAGAATACATAACTGACTTGCTATTTGAAGTTAAAGGCAATAAAATGTAACGTGGGTGTGTAATTTATGGCTTTGGTCAGTACACACCCTGCTTACTGAATCAGTTTCAGCTATTTATTTCATGTGCCAAAATCACTGTTGACAGCATATTAAGGTTACCTGCAGAACTTTAGAGGAACCTTGCAAAATGTTTTAAAAACAAGCCCTATTGTGGGACTGTCCTCATTGGGTAAATGACGTACCTTGTCATGCTGACAACCTGTTTTCTTTTTCAGATTTCTTATTTTTGTGGTTGGCAAATATTACCATATTTTCTGTTCACTTATGCATTCGGATTTTTGTGATGAACATTGCGGCAACAATAAACAGTTTGGTTGAAATTATCGAAACTATTTTGATCAACAAATGTTTTGAAAACATTGTTTTAGAGAAGAAGCATAGCATGTGCTAGCACACAATACAGCGATTTGTGTGCTTGGTGCACAACCTTAGGCACTAGTCAGTTTCTTTGTATAATCATCAGCAATAAGCATTAAGCATTATACTACATATAGTGTATGTAGAGCAATTGTAACATGGTACATATACACTGTTCAAAAAAATAAAGGGAACACCAAAATAACATCCTAGATCTCAATGAATAAAATATTTCAGCTGAAAATCTTTATTTAGTAGATAGTGGAATGCATTGAGAACAAAATAACATAAAAATGATCAAAATGTAAATGAAAATGATTATCCCACGGAGATCTGGATTTGAAATCATACTTAAAATCAAATGACAGGCTGATCCAAGTTAGGTGAAACTTCCTCAAAACAAGTTCAAATGAGGCTCAGTAGTGTGTGTGGCTTCCATGTGCCTGTATGACATCCCTACAATGCCTGGATCTGCTCATAATGAGGCAGCGGATGTTCTCTCCTACGGCCCCCTACATGTCTCCTGGTGTACGGGCCTGTCTCATGGCTCCATGCTCTGGACAATGTGCTGACAGACACAGCAAACCTTCTCTGAGGCCTAAAAAATATCTTAATCGCAGACTGATGTTAATTATATTTAGTCCATAAATACTTATTAAATAATTCCAAATGTTCTGTCCGCTTCCATTTATAATGGATACCTCAGATGCGCTGCATCCAGACATCTAGGGTTAGGGTCCCTATCCCTAACCCTAATGCTCTTATAAGGAAAGGGTTACCTTACCCTTTTAGTCAATCACATTCCAGAATTGGTTTCAGCATTGGTTGCCAGGTTTAAAAATTTTTTGCCTAGGCCTTGTTTGACTCCATAGGCCTTCGAAATTAAATTTGCTAACCCAGTAGAAACAAGTCTAGATTAACCTCTGTTGCTTTAAACAATCAGCTTTTAAATCATTGATGTTAGAGCCTTCTAGAATCCCTTTTGATGAGCAGATGAGCATTTTGTCCTGTTTGTTGGCTGATACCCCCCACATTGCGATGGTGGCATTGTAGAATTGTACATTACATTTACATTTACATTTAGTTATTTAGCAGACGCTTTTATCCAAAGCGACTTACAAGTATCCCAACTTGGTTGGGGTCAGAACACAGGGTTGAAACAGGACCCTGGAGCAATGAGGGTTAAGGGTCTTGCTCAAGGACCCACAATGGTAACTTCAGTGGACCTGGGATTTGAACCCTCAACCTTGTGATTGACAGTCCAACACCCTCACCACTGAGCTACCTCTTCCTACATCAGCTCTTGTGGCAGGTTGAACTTACCCAGCTGCTGCAGGAAGTACAGCATCTGCTGAGCTCTTATAACGCTTGGATCGGATGTCACAGTTCCATTTCAGGTCCCTGGTATTTGTTTTGGCGAGGAACTTATGGGAGTCAACTACATCATAGTTTTGACAAGGATAATGAATGCTATTGATAACAACGTAAAAGCTGAAACGCAATGGTTTTTAAATGAGTAATGGCTTTAGAGTTTATGTATTTCAAATGAGGGTGGCATGGTGGCTTAGGGGTTAACACATTTGCATCTTAGTGCAGGGGATTACTGGTTTGAATCCCAACCTGGGGGAGTTTCCATGTTCTTCCTGTGCCTGTGTGGATTCAAGGTAAATTGGCTGCTCTGAATTGTCCCTATAGAGTGTGTGTGTGTGTGTGTGTGTGTGTGTGTGTGTTTGCCCAGCACCCAAGACATGCTCCTCTTGATAGGCAAGGGGGAACACTCCAGCGACCCTTGCAGAGGATTAAGCAGAAGATAATGAATGAATGATTGTATTTCAATTGAACGTTTTATGATAAGGTGAGGTTTGTGGCAATTAAAACTCTGAAATGAATATGTGGAATGCCTTCAGTGTGAGTAGTGACTACGGAGTCCTCGCGGTTGCTTTGTTACATTCATTTATCAGTGAGTTTTCCATGGACAAGATAAGAAATGACGCAGCCAGGTTTAAGCTTTTTTACTTTCTGTTATAAAGTCTTATGACATGTTCTTAACACTTAAGGAGTGGGGTTATGTACACCTATGAACATTAACAAAGGCTTATGATAAGTAAAATAAATCATGAATATTTTATAAAGCTTTAGAAATGTTTTAATAATGCATTATGTAAAGTATTACCAGCCGTTGTCCTGGCAATCACTTTCTACGAGAGATTTTCTGGAAGAATTTTAGTGGTGCCAACACTTTTGAGGCCATGATTGTATCTGAGCCTTTAGTTTGTCTGTAAGTCTAAAACCCTGAAGAGAATGACAAATAGACAATGGCATGAAAAACTTTATTGTATTATCAGTTTTTAATAAGAAACCTTGTGAGGACCAAGTTTCAGAGGGGGTTTTAATTCTCCTTGGGGAGAATAAAATGGTGCAGCATCGAAAGAGCAAACTGATTCAGTTAAGTATATTAAAAAAAACAATACTCAATGGTTTAGCAGTTTCATCCTCAAAGTGTCGCCCGTTTGTCAGATTCTTGGTTATAAATCTAAATTTGTTTGGTGTGGTTGTTATGGTTGTCCATTTTGTTTATTTGTGATAATTATCCTGATCACTGCATGCTGTAAATAATTTTTACTGCACATTTGTTCCTGCTGCCATCTAGGGGGAGTAAGTTATTTGCTGCCACTGCCATTTTACTGTTTATATTGCCATCTATGGGAAATCGTGATACTGGACAATAGAACATTGAAATACATTGTTTATATATATATATATACACTGCTCAAAAAAATTGCGGGAACACTTAAACAACACAATGTAACTCAAAGTTAAGCTAGCTTCTGTGAAATCAACCTGTCCAGTTAGGAAGCAACACTGATTGTGAATCAGTTTCACTTGATGTTGTGCAAATGGAACAGACAACAGGTAGAAATTAGAGGCACTTAGCAAGACCCCCCTATAAAGGAGAGCTTCTG
>JAOUQT010009504.1:0-12254 GCA_025769995.1 Xyliphius kryptos | reverse complement strand
CTGTTCCATTTGCACAACAGCAAGTGAAATGGATACACAATCAGTGTTGCACACTAACTGGACAGCTTGATTTCACAAAAGCAATTGAAACCCTTTTTTTATCGAACAGTGTGTATATATATAGTGTATAATATCTTAAGCAAAATCTGGTGCAAAAACAAAAATTTGCTGGATTTTAATTTAATTCCATTAGTTTTGTGCTTAGAGATATAATGATATTAAAGTAAACATCAGTACGATGCTGTTTCAGGGTTGTTACACGCTGTGGATTTTCTGATACATCCCAGAAATAACGCCGTTATGCACACGAGAGGAACTACACATAAAGTGCTTCATGCTTGAGCAGGACTACCTCAAGTGTTTGCACATTACAGAAAAGGAATATTCTCCAGTGCAGTTACTCTCATGTTCTGACTGTTTTGACATGTCATGATTTTTTTTTATTTTGAAAGGCATTTGAAAAATATAATGAATAACACATGAATAATAAATATTTAATGATGTGCAATGTATTTTATTTAATCATAAATCTTTATCATGTTCATGGTGAAAACGATAACGTTTTGCAATTAATATTAATCTGTTACAATTGAGAAAATTATTTTTATTTATCACTTCAGTACCAAGCGTCAGTGGACAGCTCACTCACCTCACAACAAGAAGGTCCTGGGTTGAATCTCTGGATTGAGTCCTGGTTGGGATGGACAAAGGTCCTCACTGTGCAGGGTCTGTGACAGTCTGCATGGATTTTATGTTGGAAACTCTGAGTTTGTCCCACAATCCAAATCCATACTGGTAGGGGAAACCATTCTGATGGAAAAATCAACAACAAACTGTCAAGACATTAAACTTTCCCAACTGCTTTTATAATGAGAGGAAGAATTTAAGGGCAAAGTTATTTTCTAATTGTTTATACTTTATTAATGGTGTTAGGCACATTTGTTTATGGGGCTTAAAGAGGTGTTTTGATGAAAGAGCTCATTAAGCTTAATGTCTGCTGCATTACATCACACGAGGTCATTCTGCAGATTTTTATTTAAAATAAAAAGCAACTTACAAATCTCTGGTTGGGGTCAAAACACAGGGTCAGCCATGATGCAGCACTTCTGGAACAATGAAGGTAGAGGTCCACATGAATACCATTAGATTGATAACGCTACTGAATCAGATGTAGAAACAAAATATGTATAAATATTCATAGAACATAAATAAGCAGTAAAATGAACACCATGACATGAGTATCTCCAGCTTCTCCATACCAGGCCTCTGTTCTAAGATTACCAACTGTCCTTATAAGCGCACTTCTCACAGGGAGTGTGAGGATGTACAGAAAGACGACTGGTTGAACCTTCTACTGGTTGAACCCTATTAGGTTTTAGAAGGGAATCGTAAGTATTGTAAGCACAAGAACATATAGACATCAAATCCAAACTGTTAAAATGTAAACACCCTTAAATAAGCCTGGAATTCCTGGACTCCATGTGCTCACATTTAGTTTATTTTTCCATTTAAAGCAGTAGACAGAGACTCCCATAAAGACAATGATTACAAACATTGGAAATTACAAATATATGGGACATATAAATAAAATTAAACCTGGATCATAGGAAATTGCATTAGCAAAGTGTTTGGATGTAATTTGAAAGTTTAGAATAAAAACAACCATAATTATACCTTTTTTAAAGATTATAAACTTTTGAGCATTAATCAGTATTGTTACAGTTAGTATTTGGCGGAGTACGGCTGTTAATTTAACCCCCAAACTTACACACATAAAGTAATGAAACGGCCCATAAAAGAAGATTCCACTCTAATCTGGGTGGAGTTTCCAAGTTCTCCCCGTGTCTGCGTGGGTTTCCTCTGGGTTCTCCGGTTTCCTCCCACATTCCAAAAACATGGATTCAAGGTAAGTTGAATGCTCTAAATTGCCCTGTATAGTGTGTGTGAGTGAGTGGGTGTGTGCCCAGCGATGGATTGGCGCCCTGTTCTGGGTGTGTCTGCCCGGCGCCCGAGACGTTCTCCCCTGAATGAGCATGGGGAACCCCACCGCTACCCTCATAGGGGAATAAGCGGTATATAATGAATGAATGAATGCGTTATGGATGGCACAGTGGTTAAGGGCTTAGCATTCTGCCCCCAGCATTGGGATCCGGGTTCGAATCCTGATCTGGTTGGAGGCTTGATTCATGATTGCAAAACAATTGTCCAGTGAATCAGACAGAGAAACTGGATCAGTACCTTTAATTTGATACTTGGTTTGATTATTTTCCTAAAACCCAAGCACGTTTGATGGAGTGCTATATGTGGAGGATTTCTTCATTCTACGTTCTCCACAGAACCACTCCAGAAAAGTAGTCATCAGTCAGAAGACACTCTGTGGTTTGTGTCCAACTGAACTTCTGTGTAAAGAGAAAGAACCGCCCAGTAAGAGCGCTGCTATATCTCACAGAGCAGGAGGGGGAAACAGAATGATGGATAACGAGAACAAAATAAGAGTACAGTAAAAAGCTCCGACGAGAAAATAGAAAAGGTTAGCACAGAATGAAAGGGAGATAGGGAGAAAGGTTTGGCTTGAGATGAAGGGTTTATAGTTGATGAAGTGCAGGCTTGAGCTCGTGTTTATGAGAGGACTGCTGTGAGGAGAGGAGAACACACTAACAAAGTCTGGTGTTCCTCTGTGAGGCTGCTCTGTTCACATGGATTAATATATACGGCTACTCCTGTTAAAGAACACTGAGGCCTTCCAAATTCCTCCATTAACGATTCTCAGATTCTTAGTTATAACATTGATGGTAATGCAGCACGGTGGCGTTGTGGTTAGCATGTCTGCCTCTTGGTTCTGGGGGTTCGGGTTTGAATCCCAGTCTGTTTCCATGCTCTCCCGTGTCTGTGTGGGTTTTCTACAGGTTCTCCGTTGTCATCGCCATTCCAAAAACACGGATTTAAAGCAAGTTGGCTGGTTTAAATTGCCCCTACACAATATGTGTGAGTAAGTTCAAGAGTGGGTTTGTGCATAGCAATAGATTGGTTAGTGGTTACCAAGTTTGCTTTGGGATCCAGGTTCAATTCCCAATCTTTGGTGGGGTTTCCTTCAACAGTCCATAAACTCTGATACAAAAAATGGACAAATTGCTGCAAATACATTGCACACTTTTTACTTTTTAGGCATTTGCTGCTAAAATTACACTGTTAACATTTATAACCTTGGACATATTTTTGCACCTTGTGGCTCATGCCTAGTGGGCCACCTACACGGTTACCTCCTGTTACTTAAATGTTATTGTCTTTTATGTATCTCTTTTTTTTTTTTGCACAATCGATTGCACACATGCACGTTATGTTGAGTTGTGTACTTTGCTGTTCTGTGTAACACCTTCATCCTGGAGAAAGTTGTTTCATTCCACTTTATATTGTTGGAACGACAAATCAAACCACTTGAATTTAGATTTAAGGTGAATTAGCTGCTCTTAACTGCCTTTTCTAAATTTCCCCTATATAATAACTGCGGCGGCATGGTGGTTTAGTGGTTGGCATGTTCGCCCCTCAGCGCTGGGGATTCCCGGTTCAAACCCTGATTTGGGTGGAGTTTCCATGTCTTCCCCGTGTCTGTGTGGCTCTCCTCCCACAGTTCAAAAACATGGATTCAAGGTAAATTGACTGCTTTAAATTACCTCCTATAGTGTGTGTATGTGTGTGTGGATGAGTGAGTGTTTACCCAGCGATGGATTGGCACCCTGTCCTGGGTGTATCTGCCCAGCGCCTGAGACGTTCTCCTCTGGAACCCCACCGTGACCCTAATAGAGGAATAAGCAGAAGATAATGAATAGATGTGAAAGTTTTATAACAATAAATCGTTTATTTGAGTTCCTGAGTCACTAGTTACATTTCAGTGCTCAACTACTGCAATTTATTTTTAACAAATGACAAACCTTTCACCCCATGAGCAGTGGGATAAACCCGATCACCCCACATGCCCACAATCAGCTTAGGCATCAAGGAAAATACATAAATAAAAATAAATAAGTAAGAGAACTTTTGTTTACACTAAAATCTTAACTAATTATACATCGTTTTAATGGTGTTTGCGGGGGTGGGGTCATAGGTGGGGGTGGTTGGGATGGTTATTGCAATTCTGCAACAGTCTTGGGACATTTCCCACCACACACATGGTGCGCACAGTGAATTTAGTCAAATATGTTCTAGTTTAAAATTCCTAATTGATTGAACATCGGTTCACTGCGTTCAATTAAAAACATAATATTGCTTGCCAATCATTAATTAACTGCGAAACGTCCTCGCTTCTGTAAATGGAATGATATTTCTCTGTTTAAGCCAAAAAAAAAAGGACCCAAACATGGCAGCTGCACTCCAGGGGGTCGTTTTTAACTCTTCCTTGCTGCGATGCACTGATGACTCTCTGTGTAACTTTCCATCCCGACGTGGAGGATTATTAGAAACCACCAGGGGCTTTGCTTTTTATTCCCAGATCTCTATTTCTCACCACCTGATTCATCTCACCAGCTAATTATTAAGCTTGTCAGAGCTGAATGAGGTGGATTAGAGCACAAAAACACTTTAAGATGCTGTGGCTGTCCGGCACCTTTTTAATGAGCCATGCAGCTCTGTTCACTCTGATGTGCTTCTACCCCAAGGTTGCACTTGTGTGTAAATAACCCTCAGTTTATTACCTCATCCCAGTACAAACTTGTTTCCTGATATGAATGTGCGTTCTCTGAGGATCACAGCTGATTATAATTTCTAATAAAAGAATATTTGTGATTTGAAAAACTGAAGTGATTTTAGGAGCATCTTATATAATTTTCTCCAATTTAATTCTCTACTAGGCTTTTGGGGGGACGTTTCTGAAACATTTCCTACTGGAGAGAAACCCAGAACAGGGCGCCAATTTATTGCTGGGCACACACTCGCTTTTCATTCATCCATCCATTATCTTCCACTTAATTCTGTACCAGGGTCACGGTGGGGTTCCCCATGCCCATCCAGGGGAGAAGGTCTCGGGCGCTGGGCAGATACACCCAGGACAGGACGCCAATAGAAACCCACGTAGACACGGGGAGAACATGGTAACTGCACCCAGATTGGGATTCGAACTGGGAATTCCCAGCACTAAGAGGCAATAGATGTTCCCCCCTGGATGGGCATGGGGAACCCCACTATGACCCTAGTAGAGGAATAAGTGGAAGAATAATGGATTGATGACGGGGAGAACATGGTAACTGCACCCAGATTGGGATTCGAACCAGTGCTAAAAGGCAATAGATTGGCGCACTGTCCTGGGTGTATCTTCACACTACATTTAGCGAGTATATAGAAATGTATGTATTGTAATGTGCAGGACGCTCAGACAATGACTGAATGAAAACAGTGCGGTGTGCAAAAATAAACGGACAATGGTGCAGACAGGAAGTTACAGTTCAGCTGTAGTCCAGGCAGTTCACATTGTGTGTTGCTCAAAGTGTGTGTGTGTGTGTGTGTGTGTGTGTAGACAGCCGTTTAGGAACCATTGTTTGGTTCTAATTCAGTTTTAAAGCGAAATCAAGTCTTGTGGTTATAGTTGTGGTTAACATTAGGTTTGTAGTATTTACGGTTGAGGTTTGAGTAAATCTCTAAAAAATCTCTTTAGGAACTCCATGAATAGTGTGTGTGTGTGTGTGTGTGTGTGTGTGTGTGTGTGTGTGTGAGTGTGTGAGGAGAAAAGAAGGTGGTAACTAATAAAGGAATTGTACTTCTTTCTTATTTTTTTTTCTTGCAGTATCTGTACTTTACTGGGGCGGGCACAGTGGCTTAGTGGTTAGCATGTTCGCCTCTCAGCGCTGGGGGTTCCCGGTTCGAATCCCAATCTGGGTGGATTTTCCAGGTAAATGGAACGCTCTAGATTGCCCCGTATAGTGTGTGTTTGTGTGAGTGTGTGCCCAGCGATGGATTGGCACACTGTTCTGGGTGTATCTGCCCATCGCCCGAGATGTTCTTCCCTGGATGGAACCCCAGCGCGACCCTGGAATATGATGTATGGATGCATGGACTGTAGTTACAGACATCTATGTACATTAACAAAGGTTTATAACAAAGGTTCATATGCATGATAAATACCTTATGATGTTTTATAGAACTAGATATTTGTTAACAGGAAATCTGGAGTGTAAACGTGTAAAAGTCCATGAGCTTTAACGGCTATTAACACGGAGCGCTGCCTAATAAATGAATGCTGGAGTTACAGTGCGTTCAACTTTCAAATCGTCCTTGCTGTATAATGGAGTAACCAGCAGATGTTGAGTCTTGCCTGAGTGACTGTCACTGCAGTGCGGGACGTATCATCCAAAAATATGCCTCACCTGGGAACAGCGTGCAGCGAAGGATGATGGGAACGCAGAACAGCGATCGAAGAATCTCATCAGACAATTAGAATGTCATTTTTATGCCGTAGAATCTGATAAAAAACAAGAACAAGGTCACAAACATAAAACGCTGACTGTGATTTATCACTGAGTTCTTTAAAGGAACATGACGGCATCACGGCCGGAGCTCAACGACAGGTGCAGTCCGTCTGAATCCTGGTAATTCTGCTGTAATCTGACAGTAACGACGGGTCAGTGACGACGTCGTGCTTCTGATGTGGTTCTGTTTGCAGAACCTGCCTCAGGAAGTCGGGACTAAAACATGCAAACGGCTTCTGAAGATGGCCGAGGGTGAGAGTAATGGATTGAAGTACACACTTTGGAGGCAGTGGTCATTCGAAAATGTGCCAGAAATGACATATGATAATGGTTTTTCTAAAAGCCTTGTCCTGTTCCTGTACAACATCTCCATTGTGCAACCTGATAAATAAAATAACAGCAGCTCCGCAGCACGAGCAGCAGGGTGCATTCAGATTTAATCTGGCTTTGCTTTAGCGGGAGCCTGATGGCCCAGCTGATTTAGTCGTTCTGCCATTTGGTTTAATACAGAACAAAAAATCAATACGGAGCAGACAGAATCACACGGGCCGATGAGGAAAATGTACCTCCGACTGGAATAGAAGTGATTTTATTCTGTAGACTATTTAATACGGACATTATTTATTATTTAACAACAAAGAAACACAATATTTTCGCACTGTAGGCGAAAATGCAGTTTTACTGCCATGCAAAAACAAACAAAAAAAGCAAAAAAGCCAGTGCTTACCAATGTGTCCCTTAAAGCGTGGTGCTGAAGGTGGGGGAGGGGTGCAAGGATTAGGTATCTGTTTATTTAAAGCTTATAAATAAGAATGAAATTCTGTGTGTGTGTACAAACCCATACATTGACAATCCAACCCATGCACTGGGGTCACGGGGGTCTCATGCCCATCCAAGGAAGAACCTTTTGCCACACCCAGCACAGGGCACCAATCCATGGCTGGGCACACACACATGACCTGGTCACTATCCTGCAAGAATGGCTTCAAATCCCTCTGACCACTGTGCAGGACTTGTAGAAGACATTCCCAAGACACATTGATGGTGTACTGGCTGCAAAAGGAGGCGCTACACCATACTAATCAATAATTGTGCTCTAAAACCAGCTGTTTCCGTTTCATTGTCCAACCCCTGAGTTCTACCACTAATTATTGTAAATAGTTGGAACACTGGCTGAAGAATCCTAAAGCATGGACGTTGATCATTTCAATGTAAACCACGTTCCGTTAACGTGTCGGCGGGTCGTCACTGGTCTGATTATCAACCCCCCACACGCTGAGTCAGCAAATTAGAGTTTCTCTTAAAGTTCTATACAGTGACAGATTAATTGTAGGCGCGTCGAGCGTCGCCATTACAGTGTCAGTGTGAAGAACGCTCTGCGTTACCGTTCCCTCTGTTATTCTTCGATACCATCTCCTGCTTCCATTCTCCCAGGATGCACCGTGCATGTTTGTCATCGGTGCAAACTGACTTCACAATGAAGTATGTGCCTTTGAAAATCAATAACGTGCAGGATCTACAAGTATAATAACTTTGAAATAAAACAGCGATGGAAGGTGATGCGAGGCTTCAGTGAAGTAACCATTAAAAATGAATAACCACCGCGAGACTGTATTGCACCTATGACTGAGCGCTGCGGTTAAATAAATGCCATTACCACAAACTCCACAGTTCATCCACACACCGCCGCTGATGTCAAACCCACCGAACAGACCGTCTCAGTGTGTTCTCTGCATCAAACGTCTGAACATTGTGCTTTAGAATGTGGCTGCTCGACCCCGTTTGGGTTCTTTCAGTGTTCATTAGACAGCCTGTTGGAGATAAAGACGCAGAAATGGGGTGACGCTGACGATTAATACCTGAGAATAATTAAAACCAAAATGGGCTCTCGAGCAAAACACTTCAACCAGCGACAGAAGCGTCGCAGTGCGTTTGGTGTTTCCGTTCTGCCTTTTTAATACAGAAAGGACACTTTAGGCAGATCATGTCTCCTTCCACCTTTTGTGACGGCGGTACAATGTGTCCGTTCTTTTCGTTTCCGGTGTGCTTTGCTTTCTAGTGCCAGCTGTGATTCTGGCTTAATGCCCCAGCATGTAAATATTGGTTTTGATCTTGCAACCTTATTCAGAAAACTATGGTAATCATGTGGTTTCTGCAAAATGTGAGGGGACCATCTGGAACCAAAGCAAAAATAAAAGGTCCAGATACTTAAACTCCTCCACTTGAGGCAAGAGCTCGTTCCTGACCCAGAGAGGACACTCCACCCTTTTCCGACTGAGAACGTTTTTTAGATCTAACATTAAAAGACGGCACGTGGCTTAGTGGTTAGAGCATTCTCCTCAGAACACTGTGGTTTGAATTTCAAACCACAATTTGAATGTCTGGGTGGAGTTCCATGTTCTCCCCCGTGTCCCTTTGGACTTCCACCGGGTTCTCCGGTTTCCTTCCACAGTCCAGAAACGTGGATTCAAGGTGAATTGGCTGTTCTAAAATTCTTTGTCTGTGTGTCCCCAGCTATAGACCCCGAAACTTTCTCAACTGAATGGGTATGGGGAACCCTTCGTGACCCTAGTATAGGACTAAACGGGAAATATGGGTGCATAGATTAAAAGAGGAAGTAAAGTTAAGAATGAAGGACAGATGAGTGAATAAAGTGCTTCAACTTGAGTGATGTGACTTACGGGTAACTTGATGGTTGGGGTCAGTGCACAGGGTCAGTCATAATACAGCACTTCAGGAACATGAAGGGTCCCTGCTAAAGGGCCCACTGCGGTGTGCAAGCATGAATATGCGGTGTCTGGAAATGCAATGCAGATCATTATTTTTACTTGGGGTTAAAAATATAATCCATCAAAAAGTCCACTAATACTTTGTCACCAATACTTGGAGCGCTTTTAACCCTCGTTGCTCCGGGTGGGGGCGCTGTAAATGGGTAACCTTTCATTCTGACCGTCGGGATACTTGTCGCTGAGGATGAAATGTCATGATTTTGCCCAAAAGTGTGGCAAAGGTGCACCATTAACCAACTGATCGCATCTGAAATGTATGTTTATTAACGATGTAATATCAATTATTTATGAAATATAAATGATCAAACAGTTTCTCCTGTGAAATGTGTAAACATCTTTTAATATCGCCGTTCAGGTCATCAACTTTATTCTTCATACAATTCATTGATTAAATTGATATTATATCTTACCAATAAGAAGAAAAAGAAACGGTAGCTTTTTTTTTACAGTAAATTTTTACTGTTGATTGTAAAAGGCAAGGGTTTGTCATCTTTTGACACCTCATAGCAAAAGTCTGGCTATGTCCCTGCACCACAGTGAGAAGAGATACGCTGGGTTACAGCTCAGTCTGAAATAAAGTGGAGCCAGAGACACGGGAGAATATAAGATTTAGAGGGTGAAGTGTAAAACGAGCTGCTGTTCTCCATCCGCTGAACTAAGGTACGTTTAAAATAAAGATCAGTATATAAAGTTATTTATTACTCTCTGTCAGAAAGTGTTTCAGTGGCACCAACGTACAGGGATTGGCCCTAAAGCACTGTCATCTCACAGTAATAAAGATCTGGGTTCCATTTCTGTCTGTAGTTTGTATGTTCTTCTTGTGCCTGTTGTTATTTAGGGGTAATAAATAGAGAGTCTATATGTCTGTTTCTGCCCAACAACAGACAGCTGACCTGTCAGGGGTGTTTTCTTGGCATAACCCGTGAATCAGTTGGGATAAGTGATTTAAAAAAAAAAAAAAAAAAGTCTACATTGTGACAAAAAAACAATAAATTAACATTTTAAGAACGTTCTATATGTTCCTCTCAGTAACGGGTGACAGATAAATGAATGAGTGAAACAGATCTGTCTGTGTAATTTGTTAAATAAGATTATAATAATAAGTTTTTACTCGTCATCTGATTTATGATCCAAAAATTAATCTGTTTACTCGAACATTTAAATCTGATTCCTTTCTCAACAGGACTTTGCAGACGTTTTGTCCTTGTGCATAAGGATTAATGATGCACGTTTAATGACTTGCCTCATGCAAAACCCCATCCTGTGAGAAAGATTCAAATCTAACTTAATTTATAGGGTCACTGGGAAAGAAACTTAAAACATTAACACTTCTTTTTTTTCAAAAGAGAAATGATTTTTTAATAATAAACACATTTATTGTACTTAATGTAAATGATAAACTAATGTTAGATAATTGCGCCTTTTCAATAGTAACAAGGCACTAATATTAAAAATTGGCTTAGACCAGTTGCTAGGCAACCAGATAAATCCACTAGATAAATGTAACCAGCAACAGGTTTAGTATTAGTCTCTAATTCTGGCTTTGTCACAAGGCTTATTGTTCGATTCTGATTTTCGGTTAGAATTGATTTGCCCTTTCCAGACAGTTTACATTCATTTCAACAAGTGCTGAATCTGTTTTTAATTTAGATACATGTGACCTGAGATAAGAGGCACATTCACACAATTATCTATTTAAAAACAAATGGTGGCCAATTTGGGGGACATGGGCACACTAGTAGTCCATTAATAGGGGATGATGTCAGCAAATGATTTGTCAGCTGAACACAATCAGGTTGTAATGAAAAAAACAAAACTGGTGGTAGATCCTGCTGCACTGAGATGTGAGTATTTTTTTTCTACATATTTCTCCTTTCAAATGTTACTATTACTCCAATTTAACTTGTGATCTGTCATCTATGTTCTATTACGAATAAAATATTGGCATTTGCGATCCCCACATCATCAGTTTTTATTCACAATGTGTTTAGCGTCCCAACTTTTTTGGAATCTGGTTTGTAGTTTAAAAGATTTGAAATAATTCAAATAACATTCTTATTAATACTGCATTTCCTAAAATTGCTTGGGGTTCATTATTTCACAAATACAGTGATCTGCCACATGGTTTTATGTTTAAAGTGATGATTTCAGCACCTGGACAGCTCATAGACCATTTGCCCAGCAGGAATGATTTTGAGTGATTCGGTCATCAGGGGTCAGTTAGGGGTTTTTTAAATCAGATTAGATGGATTAGATAAAAGACAATTTACAACCTTCAATTCTCATACCAGCATGTCTTTGAATTTTGCGAGGGAACCCACACAGGTCCAGGAATGAAATGCAGACGCCACACAAAAAAAGACTTTGATCTGCCCCACCTGGAAATTGGAACGAGGACCTTCCTGCTGTGAGGTGAGAGAGCTAACCACTGTGCCGCTGTGCCGTCGGTCTGTGTCTATATACTACCAGTAATAAACTTCAGTCAGGATATCAAAACATATCTCAAGAGAATGTGAGAGCAGAAAGAAATTAATAATAAAATAATAATATTTTTCTGCTGTCTTAAGGCTGCAGATATTACCATCTCTGTCCTGTAACCCCGAATGAGGGATTATATTTTATTTGTTATTCCTCTCTAATCCACTTCACAAAGCCTTTCTCAGTTAATTTAACATTTTCCTAAAAAACTGCACTGTAGAATGATTGACCTGCGGGTACAGTGGGGCATGTGACACGGGGCACTTGTAGAGCAACTGGCATGCAGGCAGAGTGGAGGGGATGACAGGGTGGCTTTAATAAAGACGGAAATAAAGAAAGTAATAAAAGAATAGAAATATGTGACTTCAATGAAACATACCTGTAAAGATGCTCACCACTGGAGTGAAAAATGGCTAGTATATTTTTATAAATGAATAAGTTCCCAACACGGGGCGGCACGGTGGCTTAGTGGTTAGCACATTCGCCTCTCAGTGCTGGGGATTCCCAGTTCGAATCCCAATCTGGGTGGAGT
>JAOUQT010009503.1:0-22821 GCA_025769995.1 Xyliphius kryptos | reverse complement strand
TGCACCAACAATTTGTCCTCTTTTGAACTCTGGTATGTCACCCATAATGTTGTGTGCATTGTAATATTTTGAGCAAACTGTGCTTACCCTGCTAATTGTCTAATTTAGCTATGAAACCTCCCACACTAAAATGACAGGTGTTTCATATGTGTGTATATATATATATATATATACTTTTGTAGAGGTGTAAAGTCCTCCCTCCTGAGACTACAAATGCTCAAAAAGCTGATTCTATAGAAATGCTTTAGAAGATTATTAATTTAAATAAGCAGTCACTATTGTGACTTTCTATAAATCTTAGTGTAACCAGAGAAACAACATGTAGCATTTCTACATTTATGAAATTTATTCAGCAGGAGTGTACAGTGTTTATTAGTGCAGGGAAAATAGACTCATACCACTAAGTGACTGCCCATTCACCATCCATGACACAGAGGGTACAGGGGTGCCATATGCAGAACATGCGATGCTGACATCAGCTCCAATTACATTTAACTGGCTCTTGGGTTCAATATTCCACATAGGAGGCTCTGTTACAAAGAAATACATACATTTACACAGAATTAAATAGTAAGCCTGGCTTGTCCAATTGATAAATACGTAAGTGTAAGAAATATGTTTATTTTTAAACCTTTCTGATATTTTTTCAAGCTATTTATTTATTAATCGATATTGAATGACAGGAACAGCCTAACACTGGTCTTGTACTCACACAAGGTTATAATTTGTACATATTGCAAAAGTAACACACTATGCCCAGAGGGATTCAAATCCTGCAGTGCCAGGTGTGTCCCCCTGCTTGAGCTAGTACATGACCAGGCCCGTCGGAAGTTTGCCAGAGAGCATGTGGATGATGAATCCATATTTAAAATCAGTTTTGGAAATAATGGACGTGTCCTCTGAGCCAGTCATAGTCCTCATAATCATAATCATAGTCCTCTGGACTATCCGAATTGTTATCAGCAAGTTCAAAAGCCAGCATCTCTGATGGTATGGGGGTATGTTAGTGCCAGTGGCATGATTAACCTGCACATTTGTGAAGGCAGAAGTGTGGCTTTGTAGAAAACCGAGTGGGTACTAGACTGGCCTGTCTGCAGTCCAGACCTGTCTCCTATTTAAAATGTATGGTGCATTATAAACCAAAATACAACAACAGAGACCCCGTACTGTTAAGCAACTGAAGTTGTACATCACGCAAGAATGGGAATGTACAAAGCATTAACAATTAATCTCCTCGGTTCCCAAATGTGCAACAGTGGCCAGACTAGAAGCTGTTTTTATATATAGTGGTGCTTGAAAGTTTGTATACCCTTATTCATTTTCAATATTTCTGCATAAATATAACTTAAAACATCAGTTTTCCATTTCCAAGTAGATAACTCACTTAAACAAATGAGACAAAAATATTATACTTGGTCATTTATTTATTTAGGAAAATAATCCAATATTACATATTTTTAAATGGCAAATGTACAGTATGTGAAACAGTTAATTTAAAGGTGAAATTAGAAACATGTGTTTTCAATCTGTTGGATGGCAATCAGGTGTAAATGGGCACCCTGTTTTATTTAAAGACCAGGAATCTATCAAAGTCTCCTTTTCAACAAAAAATGTTTTTGGAAGTATATCATGGCACAAAAAGAGATTTCTGAGGACCTCAGAAAAAGAGTTGTTAATGCTCATTAGCCTGAAAAAGGTTACAAAACCATCTCTAAAGTGTCTGAACTCCATTAATGTACAGTCAGACATATTGTGTACAAATAAAGAAAATGCAAAATTCACTCTCTAGGAGTAGTTGAACAACAAAGATCATCACTTTGTTGAGCAAGGCATGTATGACGGCGTATGACGACTCCAGGTTAACTTTCATGTTGGTTAATGTTAATGTTCATGAGTCCACTATCAGAACAACCCTAACAACAATGGTGTGCAATGCAGGGTTGCAAGGAGTAAGCTACTGCTCTACAAAAATTACATTGCTTTTGTCGATGGAAAAGACCAGAATGGAACATTTTGGTTTAAATTAAAAATTTTATGTTTGGAGAAAGAAAAACAATGCATTTCAGCATAATATAAATTCCAGAAAAAAAAAAAATCATAAGGGTTCACAAACTTTCAAGAACCACTTTAAGATTTAAGTATCCTGGGCCACGTGTTTAAGCTAAAGTGAAAAACAAGTACTTTGTTCTTAGAACACGTGTTGATGTCATTTGTGATTATTACACTTAGAAAATTTCGAAAGATTAAAGTTTTCATATTCAGTTTTATTTTCTTTGGCTGTTGTTTGACTATAAATAAGCAAGGGCTAATAGTCCAGACTCCAGACAGAGTCTCCTAGTCAGAAGTTGGCAGTGAACAAAGCATTCACTGAAGATAACAATAATAAAAGTAAAATGAGGTTAAGAATCCAGAGTTAGAGATAAAGGAAACAATAAAGAAGCATAAAAAAGCAAAAAACAGACAAAGGAGTATTCTAATGTAATGTAACTGCCCACAAAACTCTAATCAGTACCTAAGACTCATAAAGAGAGCAGCAATCTGCTTACCTGAAAGTGTATTTAAACTGCAGTCTAGTTATAATTCCCTGCAGGTCTACACATCTTTTTATGCCGTTTAAAATACTCTAATCACGTGTTAGAGATTATATTCATGTTTAGCGGCACTGTAGTTCTGTGTTTATTCGCATAGTTTAGCGCTCTGCTTTCTGTTCATGTTTATTCTTATGTTTGTTTTTGCTCTTTTTTCTCCACATTTATATCTATTTCTTGTGTTGTTTTTCAGAACTGAAAGAGCCAGAGTGTTGCTGAATTCCGGCATAGGTTTTGTTTACATAAGTAATCTTCAGTGCATTGCTGTTGGCCATTTGTGCCTTTTTGTGTTTTTGTCTGCACGAAAATTCATTACGTTTGCAGAGGTCATTACATATAAGCTATAAAATAAGCCAAAATCAAAGTATATTTGATTCTAAAAATTCTAGAACTACACAGAGGGACCTGATGAATGACAGGCAAAGAGCTGGAACCAAAGTAACAAAGGCTACCATAAGTAACACACTACGCCCAGAGAGACTAAAATACTGCAGTGCCAGGTATGCTTAAGCCAGTACATGTTCAGGCCCTTTGGAAGTTTGCCAGAGAGCATATGGATGAAACTCAACTCGTCGTGTTTGACAGAATAAGAATGAAGAACATTCCTATTGTGAAGCATGGGGGTGTAAACATCATGCATTGGGGCTGTTTTTCTGCAAAAAAACAGGACGACTGTACTCTAGCTACATGTTGCAGATGTGTAATCAAGATTTTAGGCAGAGCAGATTGTAGAGCATTGCAATAGACAAGTCTCAAAGTGACAACAGCATAAAATCAGTAAGGGATAGTATGTCCAGAACCCTAAAAAGTACGAAATGATATATCAAGTCTTACCCTCCACTTCCACAGAGAAATAATGCACAGCTTCTCCATGGGTATTAAGGGCCTTGCACATGTATTTCCCTTGATCATCTTTTATAACTTCTTCTATGGTGAGATGCTTCCCAAAATTCTTCACCAATGCTCGGTCAGGAATATTCTCACCTATCTTGAACCACTCAATTATTGGAGTTGGGCTGGAGGAAGAACAGGGTGCAAAAAAAAGATTCATGCATGACGAGAATAGAAAACAAATGTCATATAGTCTTGTTTTTAGTGACTTTGAAAGTAAATCTGAGAATAGATTTTAATCTCATATTAATGTTCAAACATTTATTGATAATCAGATAATGATCATTACACTAATGTCTGTAAATAATCCAATGCAAGACATCTCATAATAGTATAATAACAGAATTTGGTTAGAGTGAAGAATTTTACTTACAAGCCTTCAGCAATGCACTCTAATAGCATTTCCTCCCCTTTTACGATGTGAGTGTCTGTTTGACCACCAGATGGGGTTAAAAGACTGGGCTGCCTCTCCAAAATGGCACTTGCTATAATAAAGCATCATATGATTTAAATTAGACCTGTGCATCATAATGTCTGTGCATCATAATGTCATTAATAAATAAAACAGAATAGCTGAGGCTGAAGAACACACCCTATATAACTCATGCTGATGTCGAGGATTAAATTCAAGCATTAAATAGGTTTGTATTGCCTTAATATTTTGCTGTGTAGTATTTTTTGCTATTCCAGAGAAGCAGGTGTAATGAATTTTCACCTGTCCCCTTTCTGCTACCAGACTGACTCTCTGAGTTGGCTGAAAATGTGAAATGAAAGCAAATGTAAAAAAAAATGTACGAATAATAAGATAATAATGAATGCAGTAAACGATAAATGTTGACATCTGGCAGTGTTGATTGACCTGATGTTCAGTAATCTGTAATTTTCAATTATATAACAAAAATGTTATGCAGAAATAAAGTTTTTTATATATTAGTAATTTATATTTTTCCTGCACTGCAACTTCAAATGTAAACATGGAACAAATGGATAAACAAATGGATTTTTTTTTGTTATTATAAAAATTTAATCCTTTATAAATCTTAAATCCTAAGATTTATAATTTTTTAATAAAATCTTTTAAATATTTTATAATATTTGGCGATAACAAATACAGACCAACACCCAGTTAAAAATGATCATGTGTACTGATAATAAGATCATGATCTAAATTTACAATGGATTTTGTGTACAACAGCCATTGTAAACAGTAGGACCGAAACATAGGAGCGAGCAGTCCTTTTACTCACCAGAAATGTGTCATAGCCGTCAATGCAAGTAAGTATTGCATGACTTGAAGAAAAATGTAGAAAAGGCAAATAGTGCAATCGGCATTATACTTATTGCCTTTTATGCATTCCAGACATTTGTGGTAATTTTTACACTCCTTTCTGTATTTTTGTAGTCTTTTTTTGCAGACAGACAAAATTTAATAAATAAAATGTAAAAAATATCCAGAACAAAGTGCGTCTGTATACATTTAGTACAGAACATGACATTTAGTTACAAAATTAGGAACAATTCTGTATTTTACGGGACAGTTGGCAACCCTACAACTAGCATGGCATATAGGAAATACACTATGGGCAATATACATTTACATCTGGAAAAAACACTGCATTGCTATCGGCTGTTGTTACAATACCCACCCAAAATTGACATCCTGATCGCCTCTACTTGCAACTCAGAAGGCTGTCAGTTTAAAAGTTTAAAAAACCCTTGAAATTCTATGGCTGGCCCTGCTAGCTTTCATATAAGATTGCAAAAGTATGCAAAATGTATGTATTTTTAGCATTTTTCAAAATTTTATTCAATTGTTTTAGCACTGCTTCAAAGGGCATTGAACTAATGTATATTTAAACTCACAACACAAACTCACAAGAATTCTTTATTAAAACGGTAGTCTGTGTAAAACATATTAGTGAAAAGACTGAAGGTCATACTTACAGTTGCTGACAACTACTGACATGGCAGTTTTCTGGACAATAGTACGTATTCTTGGAAAGGATGCAAAGCAACAATAATCTCTCCGGCTGTCTGTATGAATGGCATTGGAGAAGTAGAGGTTTCCATTCAGCCCCACAGTCACTCTTTCATCCTGCTTTATTTGATTCATGCCTAAATAAGTGTGGAAAGAAATAGATTAAGGACATAATACCTTTTGCTTTCTTTGCTCAGCCTTTTTAATTATTTATTTCTTTTTTTATATATATAATTTTTTTGTATGATGATAATTAAAAGAATATATTGATATGTAATTCTGAAACAATGTGGTCAAATACATTGTAAACATTTCTTAATAATATGCCCGAAAAGTAATTAAGCCCACTATTTACAAAAGCATAGAGCTACCAAATAGATATCATGCTTGGATACTCACTGATGGTCATCCAGTAAATTTCCAGTGGAGGAATTCCTTTAGGAGGATTGCATTCTAGTACAAAAGGCTGTCCCTCTTCTATCTTAACTGGATCAATTTTCTCTTTAGGGAACTTTGGAACATCTGGTAAGCACAAATATAAAAATATACACAATAATTAGGACACTCAAATCAAAATTTTGTTTTTTACTCAATAATGACCAACTGCTGATTTATAATCTTGTTTTTATTATAACTTGAAAAGAAACTTGTACTAATAAATTAAAAGTAACAGAAATGTGTATTCTCACAGAGGAAAACATTACGACACCCTAACCCTAATAGCTAGTGTTACACATTTTGGCTAAAATTACTTCAGCGGGATGCTTTACTTAGCCATCTACCAGTCTCCAACATCAGTCTGAGGAACGTGTCATTGTCATGTTGTAGGGTTGAGTACTTGTTGAGCTTTAATTTTTTACATTTCGTCTCACATGTTTCTTAAGCACCCTCTGGTACTCGGTAGAAATCATGGTGGATTCTATAATGGCGATATGGCCAAATCCTGCTACAGCAAAGCATCATCAAATTCCACCTCCATATTTCACATTTGGTATTAGGTTATTTACTAGGAATGATGTATTTGCTGTATGCCAAACATACTTTCTGCTTTGTGTACATTCTCTATGGCAAAAGGTTTCCTCCTTGCACACCTCCCATGAAGGTTAAATCTGTGCAGTATCTTTCTGATTGTAGAGGCATGCATTTTCACATCAACAGTAGCCAGAGTCCCATAATGACAGAATAGGGTTTTTGGAGACTTCTTTTTAGAGCATTTTGCACCTGCTTAGGACCGCAACCCTGGGCATGTTGGCAGCTGTTACTATTTTTACGGAGAGTGGAATGGCTGATTTAGATATTTTAAATCGTTTACCAGACTCATAAGCTGCTACAATCTTCTTTCTGATCCCACATGGTGTTTACTCTCACTTCAGCAGTCACGAACCAAACCAAATGTCGGAGGTTTAAATAAGGTAAGCCTGATTTTAAATGCTTTGTAACGATGTTCTCACTCACATGGTGTGATGCACATATGTGTGATTCCAGCCATTTTAAGTAACAAATAAAGGAGCATCCTATTTATTTCCCAACAGAAAATGAATTTCTTTACAGAAGGTTTTAAAAATATTTCTTTCATTTAATGCATTATTCAGTTATATTTAAATGACTAAATATAGTTAAAATTGATGTCTTTCATAGGGTGTCAAATTTTTTATACACAAACACACATATATATATTGTATACTTGTATCGCCTTGCGATGGTTGGCTATATGGATAGGTCAATACCCATAGTGAGGGACAAACTGAGTAAGTGTCCCAATCTCTGTCCCAACTAGACGTTGCTCTAGGCTGTCGTGGAAAATGCTGGATTTAAGAAACATGTCATAGTCCCTATGAGTGGGGACTTAATTATTCATCATACTAATATTATCATCATATCAATTACATTTTATTTATATAGTGCTATTTTTAACATTCAGTGCTACAAAGGTGGTACTGAGTTCTAAATGTGTTGTGGTGTAAACAAAAAGTGATCTGAGATTTCATTAAGGCTAAGTTGCACCTGAAAAGAACTCTGTCCTCTTTAAAGGCCCTTTTACTGTATAAAAAGAACTATATGTGAATGATAGAAGTTTTCAGATAGTTTCAAAACAAGCATAAAACTAGTTACTGATAGCATAGCCCACACCTTTAATCTAAGTCTAGAATAGTTAAATATTAGATCTCATACTTCTAAAACACTTATTATTAATGAAAATATAACTGATCACAAATTAAATATGCTGTGTCTAACAGAAACGTGGATTAAACCCAATGAGCCATCCTGGATATAGTTACATAAATCAACATTGTTTAACTGGTAAAGGTACAGTGGTACTTTACCATTTATAAAGCAGGGACATACTGTAAATTCTTCCATTTTTTAGCTTTTTATGTTAATAGACAGTAACAAGCTTAGGACCAAAATATGTCTGTCACTTTTCATCATGTGTCTTTTTTTCTCTTACAATTTGTCCCAAAAAAATAGACAAATATTAGTCACTTTCAGTCTAATACAGGTGCTGGTCATGAAATTAGATTATCAAGAAAAAGGTGATTTATTTCCATAATTCTATTCAAAACTTAAAACTTGTGGACTATACACCTTTACTACACAAAGACTGATATATTTCAAGCGTTTATTTCTTTTAATTTGATGATTACAACAGACAAGTAATGAAAAACCCAAATTCAGTATTTTAGAAAATTAGAATAATACTTTAGACCAATACAAAAAAAGGATTTTTAGAAATGCTGGCCAACTGAATAGTATGGACATAAAACGTATCAGAATTCGCAGCACTCAATACTTCGTTTTTTTGGCCAGCAATGCGGCATGGCATGAAGTTGATCAGTCTGTGGCACTGCTCAGGTGCCAAGGTTGGTCCAATAGTGGTCCACTAGTAGCCTTCAGATGTTCTGCATTGTTGGGTCTGGCATATTATTTACAGTACTTCATAGATTTTTTATAGTGTTAAAGTCGGTCAGCAGCAGAAAGCATGAGGTTGGCTAAAACTTCCTGGTAATTAGCTGCGTTGACCTTGGACCTCACAGTGGACCAACACCAGCAGATAACATGGCTCCCCAAACCATCACTGACTGTGGAAACTTTAAACTATACCACAAGTGACATAGATTCTGTGCTTTTCATTTCTTCCTCCAGACTCTGGGACCTTAATTTTAGACGCCTTCTTCACCTTCTGATGCTCTCTTTTGTTCAAGAGTGGATAGACACAAGGAATGCGACAGCTCAAACCCATGTCTTGCATATGTCTGTTCTTGGTGGTTCTTAAAGCACCGACTCCAGCTGCACACAGTGCCATAGTTACAAGTACCTGGTTTAAGGACCATGGTATCCCTGTTTTTAATTGTCCAGAGAACTGTGTAACAAATGTGTATAGTATACAAGTTTACATTTTTGAATGGAATTAAGGAAACTTTTTATGATATTCGAATTTTATGAACAAAATCCTGTATAGTTATTAATGAGCACTTTCTGTTCTGTGTGAAGTAGGGTGTTCTAGGGTGTCACCAGAGCCTACTGCATTATGTGTTCACCTCACAGCTTCAATGGACGATTGGACTAAACAAATAATATATCTGCTTTTTTTTTGTCAATCACTTTCAGAAGGCAGGTCTGACTCTAAGAATAGCTGAGGAACACACCCACATGTAGAACTCTTGCTGACATGCTATGCCGAGGATTAAATTCAATTATTAAAATAGGTTTGTATTGCTTCAATATTTTTTTCGGTAAGTATTCCCTTACCTGCCTTAACTTATATATTAGCTAATCCATAGGGTTCAATATGAAGTCTGTCCACCCTTTGCAGATAGAACAGCTTTTACTCTTTTGGGAAGGCTGTCCACAAGGTTTAGGAGTGTGTTTATAGTAATTTTTTATCATTCTCCAGACGCACATTCGAGAGGTCACTCACAGATGTTAGACAAGGTCTGGCTCTCAGTCTCCGCTCTAATTCATCCCAAAGATGTTCTGTCGGTGTTCTGTCAGCACTCAAGTTCAAGTCAAGGTTATACACACCAGACTCTGTCATCAACATCTTTGGACCTTTCATGTTGGAAGAGGTGGGGGCCAGCTCCAAACTGTTCCCGCAAATTTGGGAGCATGAAATGTCTGGATAAGCTAATAGCATTCATATACCTGTGGCCATGTAATTGATTGAAACACCTTTTTCTGATACAGTAATTTGGATGGCTAAGTAAATGCTTTTGGAAATATAATTTAACACAAAAACAAATCCCACAGTTTCATTAAAACCTACCAAAAAAACAATCATTATTCACACCTAAATTGCATGAGATCCTAGGCATAGACGTACTCTTTCTTCCTCTTACCATCTAATGTTTTCCCTTGCCACTGTCTCTGTCCGGTTTGCTCATTAAGAGATAAAAATTAACCTTATTTAAACTAATGATTATGTTCTGTAAATCTGATTTGTGACAATGTTCCATTGTAAAAAAGAGAACTGTATTGAATTAAACTGCAAGTGACCAAGAAGTGCTGATGCTTTGTCACAACTGCCCCCTTTGCAATAGTCCGTCATCCAGAGATGTACAGTATATGGTGTTTTTAGAGCACTGTAAGGAATGTAGGAGTATGATAAATGAGAAGTGGGCCTACTTTCTACCCACTTGTTCCCATACAAAAAAAAAAAAAAAAGAAAAGGCAAAGTTCTAATAGAATGCAAATACCATTTTATTGGTTGGGGAATTGCATAAAACATAAATAAAAACAGAATATAAAAACAAAATTTGATGCCTGAAATTGATCTGTTTGATCATTAAACATCTTGTCGTTATAATGTATAAAGGATTTAAAAATGATCATATTCTGTTTATATTTATGTTTTATACAACATCCCAACTTCATTAGAATTAGGGTTCTACAATGGAAACTCTTGTGATGAATCATTAATATAAACACCTCTATTAATATAACTGAAAAAATAATATTGCACTTGTATTGTACTCACTGGGAATGATGAATTCAATTTCCTCTGAAATGGAAGTTCCAAACTTGTTAGAGACATAACAGCGATAGGTGCCATGATATTTGGTGAGGTTCCCATTGTTTGGGATGATAAATGTGCCAGAACCATCTTTAGTGATCAACATGGGGTCCTGAGAGGGGTCAAAAACTTGCCCATTCTTTGTCCATTTAAATCTAGAGGTTAAAAATTAGAAATATTTAAATGAAAATAGTATAAATACATACAGATTTTAATTACAGATTATAATCTGTAATCTATTTTTTTATTAATATAGATAGCTAATATATCAAAATAACTGTCATGCACATTACAGTATGCAGAGTAATGTACAATGTGGAATCATGTACAATAAAGATTCTTTATGACATGATTTGTAACTCGCAACAACAGTCATGTGACTAATTGCCTGGTACAAAAATGTATGCAGTACAGACTGTAAAAGACAAGGTGGGTATTTAGAAATGTATTATTGGCTCATCATCATAGGATGTATAGCTCAACACAAAAAGTAAATATAAATAGGATAAGCACAAAATAAACGGCAGACTTTATGTCAAGATGGGACAGTTATCTGTACTTGTTAGTGAATTGGGGAGACTAAACATCAGTATTTGTGGATTGTATGAGACTATCTGGATTTACAAGAACGTTGCTAAAATGCTAAAGTCCTACAAGACAGTGAGTATATGAGCCAAATTTTCCACAGAAAAGCCAAGAGATATGACAAACAAGATGAAGATACTGAGAGGTTTTACAATCCCGATTCCAAAAAAGTTGGGACAAAGAACAAACTGTAAATAAATACAGAATGCAATAATTTACAAATTTTAAAAACTGATATTGTATTCAAAATAGAAAATAGACAACAAATCAAATGTTGAAAGTGAGACATAATTTGATGCTAAATATTTGCTAATTTGAAATTTCATGACAGCAACACATCCCAAAATAGTTTAGACTATATAATGTTAACCACTGTGAGACATCCCCTTTACAAAAGTAACATCTGGGTAAACGTCTGGGCACTAAGGAGAAAAATTGCTCAAGTTGAGGGATAGGAATGTTAACACATTCTTGTCTAATGTAGGATTTTAGTTACTCAACTGTCGTAGGTATTTTTTGTCATTTCATTTTATGAGGAGCCACATGTTTTTTATCTAGACCTTAGGCTGGCCAGTTCAGTAACCAGACCCTTCTTCTACGCATCCATGTTACTGTAATTGATTCAGTATGTGGTTTGGCATTGTCATGTTGTAATGCAAGGTCTTTCCTGAAAGAGACGTCATCTGGATGGGAGCTAATGTTGCTCTAGAACCTGGATATACATTTCAGCATTGATAGTGTCCTATCAGATGTATAAGCTGCTCATGCCACACACACTAATTTAACCCCATACCCTCAGAGATACAGGCTTCTTAACTAAGCGCTAAAACAACTTGGGTCGTCCTTCTCCTCTTTAGTCCGAATGATACTGCGTCCTAGGAGACTAGAGCACAGATTCTGATCAACAATCAGTGGAAACAGTCAATAATTAATGCACACACATGCCTTAGAAGCTCATATCTAGTACTAAAAAAGCTGTAAAAGAATATAACATGCTGATCAATGCAGCTAGAATAAAGTTTTTACCAACACTAAAGACATACTGGTGATCATAGTAGAAGGAAGAAGTTCGGGTCAAATGGACTTAAACATATTTGGGGTGTAGAGTAACTAATGCAGTAGGTTGTGCTAGTAAAGTGAAAGCAAGAATGTCAACTGGCATGGTGGTGATGGTCAACTTAACAAAGATATGGAAAAAACACATCAATTCAGACCATCACAAACTATGACTGATGACTGGCTAGTAGTAACATATGGATGTAAATCTGGACACTGAAAAAATATTTTGAGATCATGTGCATCTGGAAGATGTTGCGGATATCATAGATGAAGATAATGGCTACTGAACAAATCTACAAATTCTTGCCAGAACTAAAAATGCAGAAAATAACCTGGATGGACCACATCGGGAAATGGAATAGTTTTTCAGGGGAAAGACTGCTAGAAGCAACATGAGACAGAAGACATTATATAAAGCTGACTCATCCAGTGTAGCCAGGCATTGCAAGGCAATGACAGTAATTATTAAGGTAAACCCACTCTTTACACTCTAAGCTGCTGCTTGGTTTTTGTACATTTATAACTCTGTAATGTTAACTTTATTTTTCTTTTGTTATACCTGACCACACATTTTTATTTGGATAGTATGAATGTGAATAAATCCAAGCAACTACCAGCTCTTCTTTTTAGCTATTTACTGCATGGGAAGGTACAATATTTGAGTATTATCTCCAGGAAGTCAGGGAAGACAATTTCTCTGTCCTAGAACCAGTTTGAAAGGGTTCAAGAGGATAGGCAGTTGAGGATAATCTGTAAAGCATTAATTTTTTTTACATATTTCATTTTTGTGTTTGTTTCTTTTTTTTATTGGTAGATTGCATGGTAAATATGTGCTGCCGAGTTTAATGTCACTACAACTACTGTTCATAAGAGGCCTGGTTATTATATTTATTTTATCTGGTAATTTTACAAATTCGTCTCCGGAGGAAAGTTTGAAGAAGCCAGGGTGTACTTTGGTATACAGCCTATATCACCAGGTGAAAATGTACTGATTTTTGTATGACCATTTAGAGAGAGAATCAACAACTGAAATTAAGTTAAGTTACATCCACAGTTGGCTCAGATACTCCAGATAAGATTTTCCAAATGTGTTGAATACGTATGAGCCCTCTCTCAGTTATTTGTTTCTCAGAAGCAGTTTTTCAGGATAAACAGAGAGATGGGAAGTCCGGTTGTAAGTATTTCAATGCATTGCTCTCCTTTATGGAAGCCATTAAATGTAATAAGTCATTCTTGTTGTGGTTAAATTTATTAAACATATAAAAAACTGGGTGAGTATGCCCATATCTCGATCAAGCATTCAGCCACAAACATGACTCCATTTTAGTGTGTTATCGGTTACCAGCCACTACTGATAGACGCTTAGTTCAAGAAAATCAAGAAACTGTCGCTCGCCCTTAAAAGACTATCAAAGGCAGTGGCAACAATGAAGAGACGGGCTGACTGGGCACCAAGGTGATGCGCCAGCGTACAAAACTGGTGACAGACTCTGGATATCAACCAAGAGATTCACACATGCATCAGGTTCCTGAAAGCTAAGCCCAAAATACCCTTCCTATAAAAAACAGATAAACGAATTAACATACAAGGCCACTTATTCAGTCAAACAGATCCTCAACTCACGCCTCCGCCAAAGTTACCTACAATATCTAGTCAAGTGAGAGGATTATGAACATAAGGAGAACAGTTGGGTCATGGCTGAAGACATCTTGGACCCCATGCTCACAGAGGATTTCCACAAGCGTCTTCCCAAAAAACCTGCTCCTCGCAAACCAGGACATCTGGAGGGCCCAAAATGGTTGTATTAACTCCTTTTCCCACGCTCACACTTAGTACAGGTTAGTCAGTTACACAGTAACTCGATTAATTAGCTCTATCTGTGCGCAATTTGCTTTCCTATTTAAGGAGCAGGTTGTAAGCGAGTTACTATGGGCCAACGCCTTTACCTCATAAGACTCATGCTTATGGTCTTTGTTTTCTCAGAGACTTTGCTATTATCACGTCATTTGATTTAGCACATAGCACTTGGTTGTTTATAGTTTAATCCAACGCAATCCAAATGCTTAAAATGTATAATTAAAACAAAAGGTGTGACCAGTGATTATAGGATAATAATAATAAAAGTCACACTTATATAGCACCTTTCACAATACCCAAGGTCGCTTTACAATCAGGGAAAAAAAAATACATATAATCAAATAGAAGATGAGGTGGAAAGAAACTGAGAAAAGAGATGAGTCTTGAGTTTTGAATACAGATAGAGAGAGAAAAGATTGAAGACAAAGTGGAAGAAAGTTCCAGAGTGTTGAGGGCAGCTACACTAAAGGAGCGACCAACCATAGAACTCAGCCTGAACCTAGGGATTTACAAGAGACCCACACTCAATTATCTTAAATTCTGAGCCCGAGTGTAACACATGAAGAGCCTTAAATGTGAGAAGCAGAACAAATTTTGTATTTGTTAATAGGCAACCAATGAAGCTGTTTAAGGACCAGTTGATATGATCTTTTTGATATGATGATTTTTTTGTATCAGTTATAAGCTGAGAAGCGGAGTTATAAATAATTTGCAGAGTTTGGAATGACTTAGCAAGTAGTGCATAGTGTAGTGAGTTACAGTAGTCAAACCTGGAAGTAACACAAGCTAGAGTTTCGGAAGCATTAAAAGATAAGTGAGGGCGTATATGGGCGATATGACAAAGATGGAAGAATGCCAACTTGGACAGAGATTGTCTCATGTTTCATGTTGGACTATCATCATGTTTTGTGCTTTTCACAGTGACTTTAGTTTACATATCGCTGTATTGAACAAAGTTTAGCTTAGCCTTCTTAGCGCCATTAATTTATGTTTATGTTTCATGTTTGCTATTGTCTACCCGTTTAAAGCTTTTGTTGATACTTTGTTCTTTGTTCATATTTCTCAGACAATGGAACCAGAGTGTTGAGGAATCCCAATGGGAGGTTTTGTCTACCTTTTTCTGTATTCTGAGTAATGTTTTCTGCCATCTTGTTTTGTAGATTTTCCCTGTTTTGTTTAGTTTATAACACCCTGTGATAATAAAAATGCAATTGTCTCCGCTTCACTGTGTGCAGGGGTCCTAAAACCAAGAGACAGTAAATGATAAATAACAGGGGTCCAATTTAAGAACTCTGGGGACACCCTGCATGATAGTTACTATATTGGATAAAATTTCCCCATACTAACAAAATGACACCTGCTGGTTAGATAATAATTACACCTATCTCTGTGAGTCAGAAGAAGGATATGGTTAATCATATCAAAAGCAACTGTAAGGTCAGCAATGATAAATAACACAAATTGTGCATCAACATATAAGCCTGGACAGTGAGTGGACACAATCCTTTTTTATATATCCTCAGATTTTTATACTACATAAAAATGTTTTTAAATTTAATGGATTTATAGTATTTATAGTAATTATTACATGATATTAGTTATACATAATTGTAGTTATTGCATGATATTATTAAATGATAAGTAACAAGTAGTAGTAATTTATGTTTATAAGATATACTGCTTTTGGCACTGCTAATGAACTACTGTGTAAATGTAAGCATTTGAGCATGTATGTGAGCTTACTCTGGATCAGGGTTGCCTCTGGCTTCACACTTAACTGCAAAGCTCTCATCAGTGGTCAAAGCGATAAGGTCTGGTGACTGCTCTGTTATTGTTGGTGGCTGCTCAACTGGGAAAAGAGAGCAAAAAAAAGGTAGTTACACTCAGGCATACATCAGACTTACCTGTCTACTCGTACTAATCAAGTGCAATGGTGCATGTGTTCTCTAAGGCAGAAAACCAGCTATAGAAAAAAGCTGAACTGTATTTATAATCAGTGGCTGAAATTTGTCTAAGGTCAGATAAACATTAAGCTGATGATTTCTAAAAATGGATTGATTTTCACATAAAACAAACTGTTGAATTACTGGGCAAATCACATCTGGCATCTGTAAAAATACTCAATTAAGTGCAAGATTGTTTTGAATAATAATTTTGTCATGTCTCTGCCTCCCCAAAAGCACACAGACTTTAATTAATCACACAGGAGCTCTAACCAGTTACACTTTAGACTTATCAGGAGAGCAGCATTTGCTTTTGTTTTTGTTTTTCCCAGTTTCTTTTATTTAATCCCAACACTCTGTGCTGTTCTTGTTTTTTTTTGTGCGCAACAATAAACATTTCAGCAGCCAATTTAACTTATTACCATATATTTTTCATATTATCGGAATTGCAATGTATATACCTGAGCGGTTGAGTGTTAAGATGTTTGAACAAGATCCTAATAGAGGCTGCATAGCAATCATTAGTGGGATTTGAACATATAAACTTCGGGTAAAGTTATTTAAAATTCCTCTAACTACATAACAGGTTTACTGAGCTCTGGAAAATATGAAAATATGGTGACTTTCATGAACATGATTTCTTTGCATGAGGTAGCTTTAATTAGCATTGTCAGATTGCATGGATAACTGTTAATTCATTCATTTATTATCGTTAACTTAATCCACATGTGGTCATAGACTAAACCGGCAATTGCAGGAACAAGCCTAGACAGGGAGATGCACCAAACACTAGGGCTACTTTAGAGATACAAATTAACCTGGCATGCATGTCTTTGGAATGGCAAAGGAAACCCAAACATGAGGAGAACATGCAAAATCCACAAAGAAATTTGCCGGGATTTTCTTGCCGTGAAGCAACAGCACTTCCAACTGAGCCACAAAGCCACGTATGGCAAACTGTGTTCACAATGATTTATGCATGTGCTCATGCAACAATTTGTATTAAAGAATAATGTCTGTTTTTAATGCAGAGGGCCCCGACGATCACATTCAATATTATTTGTTGGCCTTGTTTCATGAAAAAGATTTCTACAGATTCATTGAAGCTTTAATGCTATTATGAACTGTAGATGACAGGTAACTCAGAAGTATATTTTCTTGGAATTATTCCACAAGTTTTAGATACATGTTTTCACATGCTAGTGGAGAAACATACCTTTTCCTTTTAATGGCTCAGCCTCTCGCTGTTGCTCATTTGCCAATTCCTCCTTAATTTTTTTTATTAGTACCACTTACATTTCAAGTCTTTTACTGCCCCAGAGATTTTTGTAATATCAATGAGCTGCGATGCGATAAAGATTGATATCAGATAATATTTTTCATAAAATGGTAAACATACTGACAGGTTTATGTAACGTTACTCCCACACAGGAACACACAGGATGAGGCAAAAGTAAACACAGAAAGTTTCTTTTTGATAATGATCCTTTTCAAAATAAACTTGAAACCATGATAAAAAACAAAACGGAACAAGAAACTAGACATAACCAGGCCAAACACATAGCATGAAATACAAAACTCTTAGCATAGGTATAGTATAACTATCTCTTTTAGTTTTACATTTAATTTTTAATGCCACACACTGAAATGAACAAAAACTCAACTTAAATAACCTGGTAAATCAGTGAGTCGAATTGCAACCAGCTGCCGGTTATTAGTTCATGTGACTGCCCCATAACATCCGTAAACAAGAGCAGTCACATGTTGCCACATGTTAAAGGTTATGATTTGGTAAGAAATACTGTGATTTGGTAAGAAATACTGTAAAGTCCATGATTGTATTATAAGTAAGGGTCATAAATCCAGTCAGCGAACACGGGAGATATTTATTACAAACAGAACCCAGAAAAAAGAAGAAACAAAAATAATTTTCACAAAAATCTATAAGGTGAAAGTTATACATTTTGCCACTATGTTTGCATACAGCGGAATTGGTCATCTGCATTTAACCCATCCGTGCAATAAAACACACAAATACACACACACAAGTGAAGTGAACACACATGCCCGGTGCAGTGAGCAGCCAGCACAGCGCCCGGGGAGCAACTGGGGGTTAGGTGCCTTACCCAAGGGCACTTAAGCCATGACTTGCTAATTGGAATCAAACCAGGGACCTTCTGGTCGCAAGGCTGGTTCCTTAACCACAAGCCTACGACTGCCCCAAACAAATACACGGAGCATAATCTCGAGAAAAAAAGTTACACACAAACACAGATTCCAGAATAAATTTCCACGTAACGCATTAATAACCAGAATTAATTCACTTTATGTAACTATAATGATGATGCATTACCAAACTTAGAACAAATCTCAACATCAGAGGGCACTAACCAGCTTCAGCATTCCCATCGCTTTTCCACATTTCTGGCACAGGACCAGGTGACACAGCATGTGCAGCACAGAATTCCTTTAGTTTCCAGATACTGTAAAACATACTCCTCTTCAAAGGGTTTGAGTCCCCTTCAAAGAGCCTACTATGGGAGCTCTTTTCAAAAACATACCTAAAATTGTAAATAAAAACGGAATGCAATTATGTGGAAGTTTAAAAATTTCATATTTTATTCAGAATAGAACATAAATGACATATAAAATGTTTAAACTGAGAAAATGTAGCATTTAAAGAGAAAAAATAGGTGATTTTAAATTTCATGACAACAAAACATCTCAAAAAAGTTGGGAAAAGGCCATGTTTAGCACTGTAAGACATCCCCTTTTCTCTTTACAACAGTCTGAAAACGTCTGGGAACTGAGGAGACACGTTGCTCAAGATGTTATAGGATAGGAATAGTTAACCCATTCTTGTCTAATGTAGGATTCTAGTTGCTCAACTGTCATATTATGGTATTTTTCATCATATCTTCCATTTTATGATGCGCCAAATGTTTACTATGGTTGAAAGATCTGGCCTGTTCAGTTCCCAGACCCTTCTTCTATGGAGTCATGATGCTATAATTGATGCAGTATGTTTGGCATTGTCATGTTGGAAAATGCAAGGTCTTTTCTAAAATAAATGTTATCTGGATGGGAGCATATATTGCTCTAGAACCTGGATATACATTTCAGCATTAATGGTGTCCTTTCAGATATGTAAGCTGCCCATGCCATACCATCTGGTATGCAGGCTTTAGAACTGACTGTATGTGATGCAGTGCCGTCTAAGGGCTTGATGATCACGGGCACCCAGTATGGTTTTACGCCCTTGACCTTATGCCTTTTTATGATATTATGGACTGTAGATGATATGTTCAAACTCTTTGCAATTTTACACTGTCGACCCCCTTTCTGATATTGCTTCACTATTTGTCGACACAGAATTAGGGGGATTGGTGATTCTCTTCACTTCTTTACTTCTGAGAGCCGCTGCCACTCCAGGATTCTCATTTAATAACCAGTAATGTTAATAACCTATTGCCAATTGACCTAATGAGTTACAATTGTTTGTACCTTTAACTGTTCCAGCCTTTTCCCATCATAACCTTTTTGCTGACATAAAATTTCAAATGAGCCAATATTTGGCATGAAATTTTAAAATGTCTCACTTTCAACATTTGATATGTATTGTATGTTCTATTGTGAAAGAAAAAATCATTTTTTGAGAATTGTAAATTATTGCATTCGGTTTTTATTTACAGTTTGTACTTTTTCCCAACTTTCTTTGGAATTGGGTTTGTAAGAGCAAAGTATATTTTGAGCTCTCTTTTGATGTACATATATCGTGATTTGTTATCACTCTAGCAAGTTTTGGAAATTCTTATGCTTTTTCTTATGAGCTATATGTCTGCATAGCTGGGCTCAATTAAAGCAGTTAGGGCAGATGAGCTGTAACTGCTGCCATGGGGACTTAAGAAATATATCCAGCAAAGGTTGAGAATAGGTATGAAAATGTTATGACAAACAACATTATTATTGAATATTCAGGGAATTAATAAATGTCCTTTATTTTGGATAACATGAATTCTTCCGAATACACAGTAGTTAATATAGATATGTATATAAAAATCTATATAAAAATATATTTTCTTTAATATTTTCCTGAAAATTAGTATAATGCCTAGGATAAGCTAGAATGCTAGAATGCTAGAATATTGCATTTTTTCTACCCCCAACAATAGTATACATAAGAGGTTGAAGTTATTTATAATTAGTTAATTATACAGTACTATTGCTTGTTTTATACAGAACTTATACAGCTTACCATTACTCTGCAATTCTGGACAAAATCTAAATAAAATCAACAACATTAGCATTTTATACTATTACACGCAGCTCACTAACTACTTTGTCACTAACAAGTTTTCTTGTTTTTAAAACCTCATGTAAATTTAGCAAGCAGACATAGCGTAACCTAATTTAAACTTGAAACAAACTACATAATGATCGGTTAAAGTTATTTTAAACTAGAGTGTGTCCAAAGAAAAATACTGAGGTACAAATAATAGGTACAAAGGAAAATACTGATAATATCCCTAACAACTCACACTAAGTAGAACAGATCACATGAATTCACTTCCCAAGAATCCTTTTCCGTGACAAAGAATCATGCTGCTAATCAGACGTCCATCAATTTTGACAGTTCCACGTATTGTTTCATCATACAGAAGCCCAGTATGCAGACTAACCAGCTGTACATTTCCTCCCAGCGAAGCTGATCCTCCTTGAAAATAACATGTTTGAAGCTTTTGCCATTTCAACCAGCCATGATGGTGAATGCAGTCTCTGTGGCAATGTAAAGGCAACTTGTGCTAGAAATGTAAATACAACATATTACATATGGCAGAGCTTCCGCTGACTTAGAGCAGCCTCTGGTAAAGATTATTGCCACTCTAATGCGCCTTCGCTCCAATGGTACCAATGGATATATGTCATGTCATCCGCCATAATCGCCTCTTAATGTAGCAGTAGCAGTCCACTGATAATCCAGTCCATGTTGAAATTCAGGTTATTCTCTGTCTTCTAAGTCTTCTGACTCCCACCACTCTGTATGAGATTCTCAACAACTTCCGGGTACACAAGCTTGTTAATAGTCACCAATCCTGAATTCTCCAATTATTCTTTGTAGTGCTTACCTCATTACTTGTTCTCCTAGGATGTTGTACAAACACATTGAGAGTTAAACCCTTGTCTGACACATTTTGCTGTTTTGTGATTGGCTGTACTTACTGCTGCACACTGTTAACTGAGATTTATGAGCAGTTGGACCAGGTGTGAGAAGAAACCTCCTCAAGAGCAAGTCTCAAATATGGTTATTAAAAGTTGGCCATGCTGTACTATGTCGACTGCACTGATCACACAAAATAAAGTGCCTGTTTCACTTTTCTTGCTTTCTACCCAGAATGGTCCTGTAGTTGTTGCATTAGATCAAGTGGCCTTTCTGAGGCAGTGAAATGAAGATTTGTCCATTCTTCTGTCAAGATTCCAGTTTCCCACACTTCCAATACAGACCTTGTGGAGCTTATTCAGAATAATTGTCCTCTATACCTGAGCAGTTCAACTGCTATTTCATTTAGACCAGGTGCCTTTCCTGTAGCTAATTCTTTTTCCACCTTTGACACACAATCTATGGTTGAACAAGATTTTTGCAATATTTGTTCCTTATTTTTTTACATTACATTTTTTTTATCCCTCAGCAGCATTTCCCTGCCACCAGGGGGTCACCACAGCAAGTCACTTGCATTACAATTTGGCACATGTTTTATGTGGGATGCCCTTTCACATGGTAGCATCTCAAATTCACCTAGCATGCATGTCTTTATACTGTGGAGGAAACCGGAGTAACCGGGGAAACCCACGCAAACATGGGGAGAACATGCACTCCACTAAGAAATTTCTGAGGTTGCCCCATCTGCATCAACATCAACACTACCAATGCACCACCATGTGTAAATGGGTAAAAAGGAGAATGTGGTCTTGTACTTGCATTTTCTGAAGAACATACCATTGCTGATATTTGTACAGTACAGTACAGTACAGTACAACAGAAAACCTATAGCAAAACTAAAATTATAATTATGTTTGTGCTCTGCAGTGCAAATTTACTGTTATCCAACATATATTATTATTCTCTTCTTGCTCTCGACGAAGGCCGTCACATTCTTTTTCTCTCCTGCTATGTTCTTATCTTGTTTAAGTCTACTACTTGTTTTAGTCTACTAGTGAAGTGTGAGAGAACACAGAGGCTTCACCACGAGACATGACTCACAGAGAGAATACACGGGAGAATACGGAGGAATACAAAAATAATTTTTTAAATAACAAAATAAAATTATGAGATTCAGGTGAGATCACATAAACCGGATACATTTACCCAACGCTTATATAGAGCGCTCTGATTGGTGTTCCCAAAAACAGAAAACATGGTGCCCTATAGAGAATTAAGAAAAGAAGATACAAACATAAAAATCAATTGCGGTGTATCCATGAAAAACCCAACAACCGGCTCATGACCCAAAACACAAAAAACAGAATGTCCACATAAGCAAAAAACAATGAAGAAACAGAATAGTTAATCATGTGTGAAACACGAATACCTGACACCTACATTTTTAAAGCAGACATCGTGATATTATATTATTACTGAGGATTATATTAATCATTTCGCATAATAAAAAACAACTAGTAGAAAACTTACATTTCAAATATTTATTGAAATTTGTCCATTAATTCAGATTGGCATTGAGTGTATAATTAAAAGAATCCATGAGCTCAAGAGAGAAAAATGTTCACTTGTATACTTTGCAGAGTATTAGGAAATACAGGGGTTAGACAATGAAACTGAAACACCTGTCATTTTAGTGTGGGAAGTTTCATGGCTAAATTGGACAAGCCTGGTGGCCAATCTTCATTAATTGC
>JAOUQT010009497.1:0-12254 GCA_025769995.1 Xyliphius kryptos | reverse complement strand
AATAGCCACCCTTTGCTCTGATTACTGCTTTGCACACTGTTGGCATTCTAATTAATTATACTAATTAACCCTTATAGAAACACCCGAAAACCATTTAAGGCACACAAATAAATAAAAGATAAATTTTTTCATAATTAATTTAACAAAAGTATTTTATCTCTAAAAAAAAAATATGAACATCTGCCAAATGCAAAAGTATTTGATCTCTTTTAGTTAGTAGCTTGTGGCACCTCCTTTTGCAGCCAATACTCCAACCAAATGTCTTCTGTAACCAGAAACAAGTGTCTTACACCTGCTTTTTGGGATTTTGTCCACTCCTCTTTGCGGAATTTCTATGGCATTGAGGTCCGGACATTAACTGGGCCAATCTAGAGTGCGGATCTTCTTTCTCTTGAGCCATTCCTTGGTAGATTTGTTAGAATGCTTTGGGTTGTTGTCTTACATTTACATTACATTTAGTTATTTAGCAGACACTTTTATCCAAAGCGACTTACAATTATCCCAAATTGGTTGGTGTCAGAACACAAGGTTGATACAGGACCCTGGAGCAATGAGGGTTAAGGCCTTGCTTCGAACCCACAACCTTTTGATTGACAGTCCAACACCATAACCACTGAGCTACCACTCCCTTTACTTTATCACCTTTGTCCTGTTGCATAATCCATTTCCTTCCCAACTTTCAGCTCACTGACTGATGGGAGAAAATTCTAGTGAAGTATTTGTTGTTGATAGTCCTGGGAATTGATAGTTCCCTGGATAATATGGAGTCGCACAGGTCCAGAGGCAAAAAGCAGGCCCTGGATTTCACATTTCCACCACCATGTTTCACTGTTGGGAGGTTCGTCACTTTTATATGCAGTGTTGACTCTTCTCCAAACACGGCGCCTGTGATTGTGGCCAAATAGTTCAACTGGACTGGACTTCCAGAAAGCCTCTGGTTTGTCCAAGTGCATATGGCAAAGTTTACAGGGCAACTTTGTTCTTTATTGAAAGCAGAGGCTTCCTTCCAGCAACTTTCCCATGATCGTAATGTCTATTGATATTTTGCCTGATTGTAGACGCATGCACATTTATCCCAGATGCTGACAAAGAGGTCTGCAACTCTCTGGAATTGATGAGTGGCTTGGCTTTACCTGCTTTATTATCTTTCTGGTGCTTCTTGGTGTAAGTTTTGATGGCAGTCCACTTCTGAGCAGAGATGATTTGTCTTACAGTAGATGGATGAAGCTGGAATCTTTTGGAGATTTTTGTAGTTTTTTCTCAGACAGATAGGCTGTCACCACCTTCTTCCCGATGTCCTCAGCTGTCTCATTTCCTCTCTGCATTGTTGATCTGTTCTTTATGCTTTGACACAAGAGTGGTTTGGTTGATTTCCTCTCCCTCTTAACCAGTGTGCCTAAAAACTTTTCCCAAGGATGTCTCATTTGATTGGTCTGCTTAATTCATTACTTGAGCACTCATATGTGTTTCACCTGAGCGTTTTACCTAATTGACTTTACCAGTAAAAAATCTAAACTCTTAACTAGTTTATTTCAAGTAGCAGCACTGTATATATACTCCGATCTAGTCCGTCCGTGAGCTACAGTTGTGAGTCACATCAGTGACTGTAATGGTGGTAACTGTTATTGCCGATGCGACACACTTGCTTTCCAAAACACTGGGCTTTTACATCATTATCCTCCTGCAAACGCGGTCCCACAATCCCACCAGCTCGTGGTCGGTCTTTCTTCCTATGATATGCGCTGTTCCCAGTTTTAAAAGGCGCACACTTCAGGAGGCGGAGCTGCGTCAGGTGCAATGATTAACAATAAACAAAGTCTATCAGCGACGGCTCTGCCTTCACCCCAAGAGAAATTTGTTAAAACGTCAAAGACAGACGTAAATGCCCTAACTCCATTAACACATTCAAACACACATTTACACCAATTTAATCGGACAGAATGAACCCAAGCACTTGTGGAACTGTGGAATGGAGCTTCTTTAATCTGAAACATATTTTGAATTATTATTTTCTTTATTTAAGTTTCCCATCATCTGCTTTAGTGCAAGCTTCCTCTCAATGCTCTCATCCTCCATCATACAGCCAGCATTGCTTTGCTTTTCTGTAAATCACCCTCTGTGTCCCAGCTGGGTGTGGAGCATCAAATAAGAGTACTGAGCATGCTCAGTAAACCTGGTCCTCCTTTGTCGCTGCTGTGCACAGAATACTAATCAGGATTTGGGAGGTGCAGAGTCATCATGGCTGTCGGTGAATGATCTCGGAGCTTTAAACTCGGTGTAACACTGATCTATATTAAATATCACACTGTTTAAAACTTCATGTACTCAAATAATGAAAAGAATGCCTCATACACAACAAAAGCTGTTTAAAGATGTTTAAAACTCTAATTTCCAATATTAGGTCAGTCAGTGGCTCAAAAAACATGACAGTTCTGCCAAAGTACAGAACAAAGTAACAAAACACAGTTTTAAAAAAAAGAAAGCATTAGCATAGATGAAAATTTTACTCAAACATAAATGGAGTATATAAAGATTAGAACAGACTTAGTTCCCCGCAGGTTTATTTGTACTTTTTTTGTTTTCATCGAATGCTTTAGCAAAGAAGAGCAGTGACAGCACTTTGACCTGTGTTGAGAAACTGGTAAATCCATGAAGCGGAAATGACAGAAATTGTGCAGTGGTTCCAGCTAAAAAAAAAATTGTGTGTGGGGGGGGGGGGGTGGAAGAAGGCTGCATTTCCATATAAGTTATTAGTTTTTAATATCACAGGTCTTATTTTAATGGAAAGTAACCTGGAAAACAACAACGAGCTGCTTTCTTACTTCATTTATCAATAACTGCCTTTCAGCTTTCTACACATCGGGGTCTTCCCAAGGACCTACAAGACTGAAACTTGGCACGGTGATTACCTACCATGTCCGTGGAAAAACTAATGAGTCTCTCTTTACTATGTTCCTACGTTGGATGAACTGGCGCTTAATGAGTACCTATAAAGATGAAACTTGGCTCCATATTTCACTATGTTTTCCTTTGAAAACCTACTGATAAATTCCTGTAAGAGGATAAATATATTCAGTGGTAATATTAAAAAACAGCCTCATGGGTGACCATCCGCATCTTGCCACCTCCGTAACGGCAGGAATGGTCACCATGGGCTCAGCTGCAGGAGCTGTTATTGACTTAATTTCATTCTAGGTCTCATCACAACCTAATGAATATTACTCACTGTATACTTATTGATCATGTAACGCTGCCCTTATGGAACTGATGTTTTGATTTATAAGCTTTATAAATTTTAATTTGTCACAATTGTCATCTGTTTCGTAGGTGTGGCCTATCTTTACCAGCACACTGTGCCAGATGGATCACAAAGAGCATTTGACGCTGTTGTCTTTAATAATTTTTTGGTTTATTTTATAAGCATTCCTTTACAATTAAATGTGTTGGGTCTAAACCCGGCAAAGAGGAACTGACTGGACCAAAAGATTTATGATCATCCCACAGGGGGCAATTTGTGCCCAAGGACATGTGAGCACGTCCCCAGAACATGATGCAGCCCTTGTGTCTGGATCATAAACAAGACTCATAGGTTCTAAAACCCGTCATTGTGATATTCTTCTTATTGTTATGTGTAGAACAAGTAAAAACCTTGATGATAATGTGAAAGCAAAATTTTTTGTTCACAGGTGTAAATGAAAGGTGATGTGCAATAAAATCTGTAAATAAAAAAGCAAAAATCTCAGCTGGGGAACAGCTCAGCAAAACGCTTGCGGATCTGTGCTGTATTGGGTTTCAGGAGGGCGTGGACTCTGTGTTAAGAGATTATTAATAATTCAGAGGAAGTTATTGATCCAAGGCTTTTCTATCCACGCTGCCGCTGGCACACAAGCCCAGAGCATCAGTGCAAGGACATGGCGTCACCAGACTGCCATTGATTATGCACCAAGTACATATAGGGAAACCTGAGATCACACCATCATGGTGGCCGTATTGTGCCGAAAGCCTGATGCGTCATTCAGAGAATACGGGACTATAAAGAAACGGATACAGGACATGGCTTCTATCTGGTTATATCTAACTGATGCGTCCCAGTTTTATATTCTTTAAAAGCAGACATGGTTTATATCATGACTGACATTTCATGCCGGGAGTCTAATACAGGCTGAGTGGCAGCACGGGTGTGGCAGACAGACTGCTGTGCTGAACACTTGTCTGGGATTTGGCAGGGATGCTATTTATAATCCTGTGATAACACCAATCCAACAGATGCAAGTGCTTGAGAATCTTTCTCTGAATATTTATATATATATATTATGAATATGCTAAATTCCATCTGAGATAAATAAAGTATTCTATCTATCTTTTTCCTTAACACTTCAATTTTAAAACATTGTTACCGAACCTTGCTGTTCTTCCCTACTAAAGTTGAATGAAGGTGTATCTGTCTGCAATTGTAATCATGAATTTCCTAATCGTGTGGTACAAGGGAAGTGATTTAAAAAGCCTGGTGGAGTCTGGTTACTGGGCTGAATCCAGACGGTCCAACCCTTCAGCTGCTGTATCAGACATGAGGTGGATTCTAATCCAACGCTCCGCCGTCTGCGTCTCTGTCAGAAGACGAATAATGGAATCTGACTGGTGGATAATAGACTTTAGTCTGACAGTGTAAAGGATTTGTTCAAATAGACTTTAGTCTGACAGTGTAAAGGATTTGTTCAATTAGACTAAAAAAAATTCATTTTGCCATTAAAACCTAAATAAAACGTACAAATTTACATACATATTGATTACTGGAGAATGGATTTAAACCCCTCCATCTTTGTGGGTTCCTTTACCCATTTTAATCAATAAAAAGCACAAGGTTTCACCAACAAAACCTTGGGATATGATTACACACAAAAAAAACAGAAGTAGATAAAGTAGGTGGAAGGACTGGAGCCAGAGGAATGCAAAGGCACAGGAAGCATCTTTAGGTCTTTACTCACCTTTTGAAAACAGGTTTAGAGGTGGTAAACTTTTATAAGACAGAAAACCACAATGTATTGAAAGAACCATGACATAAAAACAAGCCCTGCCCTGACTCACATCATTTAAACATAAAAAAACTAGTTTCCACTAATTCTCCCTCTTCCTACTATGTCCTTGAAAAAACAAAAGGATTCATGCTTTCTTATGTTTGATTGGAAAACCCAGCTCCGTCATTGCTTATCGTTTCCTTGGAAAACCTACAGATAAATTCATGTAAGAAAGCAAGTGCGTGGACACCGTAGTCACAACTCACACTATATTCAATCCATGTATTTATTTCAGATTTTTAAATCGCCCCAAACCTCATTTTATATAAATAAATAAATTCATTTGAAATATATAAACTCAAAAGCCGTCACTCATTCAAAACTGCCTTTCACGGTGTTATCAAGTCCTCAACCATAGAACAGCACGGGTATTCAGCTAGTTCTACATTTGATCATTTAGCTGAAAAGTATCCCACTTAATATTTGGGGTAAGAACACAGAGTAATATATAGAATCCCTAAAGCAATGAGGGTTAAAAGTCGTGCTCAAGGACCCACATTGGTAACTTTAGTGGACCTGGGAACCCTTAGATTGCGAGCCCAACACCCTAACCACTGACCTACCACACGCTCACAACCTATTTAACAATAAAAAACACATTTGAGTCTCAGTGTGTCTTCCAGAACATCCTGCAAACAGTTCTGAAATAAGACATATTACCAAACACATTACTTAACAACATGTAATTAATAATTAGCTCTCTTGTGATTTTGTGTTGTTGGGTGTGGCGTGCCCACATTGCCAACACAACCTGCCCATCATTTAAACTTGAAAAACATAGGCATGGGGAGAACATTCCACAGCACTAACCAATGCACTACAATATCACACTTTAACATTCGTATAACAAAATTAATTCTACAACATGATATTTCCACCTCTTATTGTCCACTGGGCTTAGTAAGTAAGTCCCCATAACTAAACTACCTGCCCCTAATCTGCATCCTAAACGATTTAGAACATCGTAAAACATGTCATGGCTAAAATATTACAAGATTATTAACATTATTAAATATCTTTAACCTGAATAACCAGCCCCGCCCCCCTTGTTTATTATCTTCTAGATTAGATTGGATTCACCTGTATCGTTATTGTGCAGAGTACAAGTCCTTACTGGAAGTGCAATATATAATATTATTTACATAAAGTGTGGTAGTAACGGTGACCGGTGCAGTGAATACTGATGTGTAGAAACATATATACGTAAATATAAACGTTATACACATACTAGCCATTAGCCGTTCTTCGCCGGGGCAAGCATTTTTACAGAACGTTTCATTGTAGTCACTCACTGATTTGCTAACATGCTTGAAGAATAACTGTCGCAGGGTGGAAATGATGAGGACCAGAGAGAGGAGTTTAACACACGAAACTGGCTTTTATTTACCGACCCAACACGACTACATACGAAATCCTGAACATTCACAGTTCTTGCAGTAGCCGTGCTGGGTCCTCCATCTCACCAGCTCCGTGGTCGGTCTCTCTCACCGCGGTGTGTGTTCGTGCAGCTCATAAAGCGGCACACCGTCATTTAGGCAGAGCCGCTTTAGGTGCGCTAATCAACCCTGATCAGCGCCGCGGCTCCACCACGCTCCCCAACGCCACAGCGTCACAATAACATTCTTCAATTTCGTCTTCATTGAAGTTTTCGAAAAGCAAAGCGGTGCTGCGGGATCAGACACATTTAGGCTCATGTCCTCTTTGCTGTTGACGTGCAACTCGTAGCATGCCTTACAGCGTTAGCTTTACATTAGCCACCGCATGTCATCCCTCCACTCTTCCCGTGTGCCAATCACTACACTCCAGCGCCTCACGTCATCTGTCTCCATGGAGACTATAAATTAATTAGAATGATGGCGTAAGGACTTATTGGCATATAGCAGCCTGAAAAAGTCCAGTTAGACATTTAGTCGTTAAAGAACCCCCGAAAGACACCACATTAAATTGGCTTCCTTGGGCACTGACACTAAATGTTTGTGTAAAGTTGTAGAACATTTAACAATGTGATTTTGAGTTTTAGATTTTTGGACGTATGTATTAATTTATATGTAGCAGCCTGACAGTTATTGAAAAGCACACTGCAGATTTTTTTTAAAACTGAACACATGCCGGTTGACCGAGCACCTAAGACTAGTTCACAAAAGTAAGTTTTTTAATTCAGCTAATTGTCAAAAAATAAAGTGGGTGGAGCCTATGGGCTTGTTTGGTGTCTGGGTGTAGTTCGTGAAATCGTTGGGTAGAAGTTAGAAGACTGAATGCGTTTTGTAGCAAAATAGGGCAACCTATAGGTCAATCGGTGTGAATTTTGTTATTGGAGAAGATGCACACAGGCTGCACACACACACACACACACTTTCAAAATTTTGGCTGCCCAACACGTTTTACCCAGAAAAATAAATTATTAATAATAATAATAATAATAATTATAATAAGGGGGGTTCCCGGTTTGAATCCCAATCTGGATGGAGTTTTCATGTTCTCCCCGTGTCAGGTTGGGTTCTCTCCGGTTCTCCGGTTTCCTCCCACAGTCAAAAAACATGGATTCAAGGTAAATTCTACCCAAATTGCCCTGTATAGTGTCTGTTTGTGTGTGTGAGTGTGTGCCCAGCGATAGATTGGCGCCCTGTCCTGAGTGTATCTGCCCAGCACCCAAGATGTTCTCCCCTGGATGCGCATGGGGATCACCATCGCAACCCTAGTAGCAGAATAAGATACTGGATGGATGAATAATAAGCATAATAATAATAATAATAATAATAATAATAATAATGAAGAAAAATCTGTACAAAAATCTGTTTACATTACAATTCGAATGTTGAGCTTCTTATCGCTGAACAGCTGACGCATGCGCTGAAGCCCCGCCCACGCCCCCGTACCCCGTGCTCGCTCCCGAATCCGTGAGCGCGCTTGGACACGCACACACGCGCTCCTGAGCGTCGGTAAGCCGCAGTCTTCTCTCTCACTGTGTATCAGACTGAACGCTTCTATTCTGCAGGACGTTTGAAGTGAGCGGCGGTATGTGACGTCATGCTTCCTCACATCTGTCTGTAATGTTGAATTATTCTGATGTTTTCTGTTTATGTGATGATGGATTTATATTTACCTCCGGACAGCAGAGCGTCACCTGTCGGAGTGTTTTGTTAAGGCTTCCGATCATGGACATAATTTGTTAATCAGCTGTAATAACACTGTCTGATCTCTATAATCGATAACCGTAATCTGAAGGTTGCAAGATTTCCTTTTTCCATCAGTGCCTACCTGTTTATTCTGGCAACACCCCCACCCCCACTCTACCCCCTCTCTTTAATAACGGTGAAGTTATGCTGAGCAATGACCTACTTCTTTATCCTGGCTTTAATAATGGACTATAGGACATCATCCAGATGGGCTCACATCTGGTTAGGATGCAGGTTAAAGGACAGAAATATGCTCGTATCTCGGACCCTATAGGAGTGCAGGGTTATGTTACAGGCCATAATGTGCATGTTAGTTCTGGATGCTATTGAAATCATTGTAATAAATCAAAGCTTACTGTTTCAGAGGTGTAGAGCAACAGACAGAAATTAAACACCAATACATGCTGCCCCCTGTCCTGTTTGGCATTAAGTTGTTTTAGTATTTTGTTAAATGCTGGTTTATGGAAATGAGTTTTGTATTGGTGACAACCTTAACAACCGTTTTATAATAAAGCAATAAGGTACTACAGTGGCATTAATGTATAAATCACAGTAAAAAGGTAGTCCATTTTTTTTTAAAATGAACCCTGACGCAAGTACAAGATTTCCGATTTCTTTAACAATTAAATAGTGACCAATCATCTAGTGGCAAAATTACAGAATGCAGTTTATATCACGCATTTATACAAACGTGAAGCAGTCAGAAGTGTGGGTTATTGTGAATAACAAGCGGCTTAGCCAAACAAACTTAAGGACTGGAACTACCCATTGTATACCAAAGCAATAATATACATAAAGGTGTGGCATTATTATGAATAAATCATAGGAATGAGTTGTTATTAGCCACGATGTGTAGTGGAATACAGTTACACCGCTTTCCCGTGATTTATTCACAATAATGCACAACCTCAAGCGTCTTATTGCTTTTATAAAATGCTTACAAATACGTGAAAGCAAAATTGTTAATAATCTGATCTTCCGTGATTTAATCTAGTCCGATGAACGCTGATTGTTGAGTAACAGGTTTCCAGTTTCTCAATAAAATAATGCCAAATTACAAAATACAGTTTATAAAAAACATCAGGAAAATAATGTATTGTATCACGCATTGATACAAATGTGAAGCACTCAGACGTGTGTGTTATTGTCAATAAAGTCACGGCCGGACAAAGGGCTCAGTCAATCACATTTAAGGAGCAAAACTAGACGTTTTATTACAACAGTCACATGTGGTTGTGTATGAGTGTCTTTGGTCTCACGTTGATGAAGTGTTGTCTCATTAAAAGCTGATATTAAAGCAGAGGATTCTGCCGAAACGCAGCTGAGTGTCATGAATAAATAATGAGCTCCTAAACTAAGACACTCTTAATTAACAGCACCTTAAATATAACGATGCAGGTTTGAATCTAAAGGGTTTTAAGCAACATTCTTGGTGTGGGTGGCTGGCTTGCCTGAAGGTAGCTATGCTGCCAGCATGTTTGTTAATAAGCATTTATAGATACCTCACACAAACACCATCAGTTTGTGATCATGGATTTGTGTAAAACAGTCTTCAGCTGCAAATCTGCGTTTAAAAAAATCAGTGTGATCGCAGTAGGAACAGGTGGACTGTGTTTCCACAATGCTGTCAGTGGTCACTGATAAGTATTAGAACAATGCTGTGTCAGCCATGTTGGTCAGGGCATGTGGTATTTAAATGTGTGACATCTGCAGCTTCATCACTGAATGCTAAAGACTCTTCAAAATTAAAATGTACAATAATACCACATTACTTTATAAAACCAATCACCTTAGTGATAGATTGCTGACATACACAGCTGGCAGAATGTTCTGATGAATTATTACAAAAACTTATAGTGATTGACGCACAGGTAGAGTGGTGGGAAAGGCGTGAGGCGCTTGGCGTATAGCGATTGGCCCTTGGTGTGTCACATCTCTATAGTGATTGGCACACGCATAGAGTGGAGTGGAAGACGTGATGTGCTTGGTGTATAGCGATTGGTGCATGGATAGAGTAAAGTGGGAGATGCAAGGCACTTGGCATATAGCGACTAGTGCACGGTTAGAGTGGAGGGGAAAAACACAAGGTGCTTGGCGTGTAGCGATTGGCACACGCGTAGAGTGGCGGGGAAGACGCGAGGCATTTGGCATAAAGAGCTTGGCGCTTGGTGTGTGTCATCTATATAGTGATTTGCACACGGGTAGAGTGGAGTTCAAAATGTGAGGCGCTTGGTGTATAGTGATTGGTGCACAGGTGTAGTGGTGAGAAAAGCACAAGGTGCTTGGCGTGTGTCATCTCTATAAGCGATTGGCGCACGAGTAGCGTGAAGTGGAAGATATATAAATAAATACATTTATAAATAAGTTACTTGAACTTGAAGACGTGAGGTGCTTGGTGTATAGCGATCATTGATCTGGATAAACCCCACCACATACTACAAATCAAACTCAAAGTATTTATACCAAAAAAAAAATCCACTGGATTGAGGTCTTATAATGTAACAAAAAGTCCCTGGGGAAGATCAAACAAATAGTAAAAGGAATATTCAAACCATTGTAGAATCAACAGCAAAGTTTCTGGTACACAGTCTTGTGACGTGAAATGGAGAAACTGTCGTCTGATGCCAAAAGCCCTAAATCCTTTACGAGTCCAGGAAAAGAACAAAGTTCGGCTAAAATCCAAAAGTGTGAAAGGTAGAACAACTCTTAGCAGAAGGAATATTTGGTTTGCTCAAAAGTCTCCCCATCAGCATAAAAAACAATTGTTTCCTGGCCTAATGACATAAGTGGGCATGCTTCCCAAACTCTTACTGACTTCCAGTTACGGTCTGCTCTTATTTGTTTTATCCACCTATTGCAACTAGTAGGCATATAGCCCTCTAAATGTGCGAAGTGGTAAAGCATGTAATGTTTACCATAAATAATAACAGAGGTCACTAATAGGCGGGCCGTGGTTCGGGCATTGCTTTGGATGTTGCTTTGTGGAGCCAAACTGTTAAACTATAGATTTAATTTTCACAGGTTTCCCTGAGCAGTAATTTCACAGACCAATCATGTTCCTAGTAAAGTAATCAAATGGGCTTCTAAGCCAATCAGATCTGTGCAGATTCAGGAGCGTGGATCGTCCACAGGCGAGGTACGAAGAAAGAAGCAGCAGGTCCTAAATATAGCGCCAGTACTAATATTGCTTAATGTAAGATTTTTTTGTAAGTGAACATCGAACGTTACAGGCAGAAAAAAAAACAATGTGATATTATCACACTGTGAAACGGTGATTTCACACCGTGCGGTTTGAAATTCCCAGAGAAGCGGCGGCTTGAGAAAATTATTTGCATTTTGCTCTTAATTCCCAAAATCTTTTAAATTGCATTTTATAAATTGTGACTGAATGGAGAACATTCTACAATTGTTCTATTTTGTTAAAATCCCTGCTCAGATTATTTATCCGAGTAAATCTAGCAGGAAAGACAGAATCGCAGCGGCAGCTGTAGGTGGCAGTAAGGGAGCGGTGTGTAGGTGTGTGTAAAAAGCGGTCACTGCAGAAAAACATTACTAACATAAGGATCCTACAGTTATAAAAACTTCAATCCAGCAAAAGAACAGATATTAAGTAAAAATAACTGAACTTGAAGAGTTTCTAAGTGGTGAATGATGTGTTTTCATGAGAAACCCATGTGGAAATGGGGAGAACATGGAAACGCCACCCAGGTTGGGATTCAAATTGGGAATCCTCAGCGCTGAGAGGGGAATGTGCTAACCACTAAGCTACCATGCCACCCTATTTATACTGTATATATCTTGTAAATCTATATCTTTAAACGCCCTCACTGAATCACTCACTCATCACTAATTCTCCCACTTTGATTGTTAATGCGCCATCGCCATTGAATGCAACACCTTGGATGGATTGAGGTCTTGGCGAGTACCTACAAAGCTAAAACTTGGCTCTGTCATTCAGACTCCGTCACCTTATTGATCCCCGGGGGGGGGGGGGGGGAATTGT
>JAOUQT010009469.1:0-11341 GCA_025769995.1 Xyliphius kryptos | reverse complement strand
ATCAATGGAAATGCGATCAATATAAATAAGAGAGGAGAGGAGAGGAGAGGAGAGGAGAGGAGAGGAGAGGAGAGGAGAAAAGAATGGGAGGGGAGAGAAAATAGAAAATCAGAGGAATGGTTAAGACAGCAAATGGGAGGAGAGGAAAAGGGAGAAGGAAAAGAGAAGAGTGGACAAGAGAGGAAAGGGAAAGAGAGTAGAGACAAGGAAATAAGAGAGAGGATATAAAAGAAAGAGGAGAGAAAGAAAGCAGAAAAGCAAGGAGTACAGAAAGGAGAGGTTAATAGAGAAGAGGAGAGGAACAAATCAGAAGAGAGGTGAAAGAAAAGAGGAGAGGAGAGAAGAACAAATTATAGCAGAGCAAAGGAAATGAAATTAGATGAAAGGGGAGGAATGAAGAAGGAAAGGGAAAAAAGTGTAAAAGCAAAGAATGGAAGAGAAAAGAATGACTCTGTGATCTGAATCAAAAGAGTAGATGAAACGAGTCATTTAGAGAATTTTAGTGAATCATTGGTACGTGATGAAGATAAGATTTGATCCTGTACTTTAGACAATGGAGGGATATGATCATGTGGGTTAGATTCGATGGAATGAAGATCAATATGACAAGACAGCTTCATAACCCATACATGGAGTTTACATAGAGCTAGGTTATTTTAAAGAGGAACAAATCAATATAAAATTGTGTGTGTGTGTGTTTGTGTATGTGTGTTTTTGTGTGTGTCTGTTTGCACACGTAAATGTATGGGAGGGTGTGACTAGAAGAAAGTGAATTTTATTCCATTGTCCTTTAAAGATACAGAGATAGAACTATAATAAATCTACTAATATTAATAATAATAATATTAATAATAATATTAATAATAATAAGTGGTTATGTAAATTATAGAAAGTAGTTTTCTGACCGATTGATTTTAATGGACCCAAATATAAATATCCAATAATTGATTTGCATATTATTATAATATTGAAATGATGAACAGTAAATGGATAAACAACCTCCATGCATAATTATTCAATGTGTAGTGATGCATAACTAATGACAAAGAAAAATAACCATGTGAAGGAAAATAGTAGAAAACAAAAAGCAATAACCCCTGAATACCCCTGGCAACCCTCGAGCAGCACCACAATTTTTGATTGTGTGTTAATACAGAACCCAATACATTTTTTATATAAACAGTTGTTTTGTGCCTACAGAATTATTTATATATAATTATTGACCCAATCAAAGACACAAAGAAATAAAATGTTATAACGATTGTATCTGGCAACAAAAATATAGTAAACATCTAAAAACTTTGAGTTTCTTATTTTCTTATTCTTAAATATTCAACCACAAACTCAAATTAATAACAAATCTATAGCTTGTTCCAATTTTATGTATTTCTCTTTTTTTATATTTACATAAAAAAAGACCTGCACAACATCTGACAGTTCCTCTCATCCTCTCGCGTTACAAAAATATCTATGAGGCAGAACCTCCCAAACTGGCAACCTCACTACAAAAAAATCCAAATCTGACAACCATGGGTCGCACACCAGCCGGTGCCCACCCGGCAACTCAAGGCAGGTCGCCAATTCATGCTATGGTACACACACTTACATTTATACACATATTTACAACCTAAGGGCCTCTTTAGAGACACAAAAACCCGAGTACCCGGAGAAAACTCACTCGAACACAGAGAGAACATGCAAACTCCACACAAAAATTTCCCAGAGACGCTCCACCCCGGGGATCGAACCCGGATCCTTCTTGCTCTGCCTCGATAGCACTACCCACTACATCACGTTGCCACCTGTGTTCAATATTAGTGACAATTTAGATTTGTTTACAGAATCAACAAAACACAGACAAATCATAAAGAGTTACAGATCCGATACTGTGTCACGCCCTAAAATCTAGATATATTAAAAGTTAGATCAAATAAGATCACGGCTTGAATCTGGCAACCAAGCAATTTTCTTGATATGTTTCTTTTTGTATGTGGGGTGTTGTTTACTTGCGGTGTGTGTCATATAAACACTGAAAAGATCACCCGAAACTCAACGGAATTACCAGTCAATTGTGTGTGTGTGTGTGTGTGTGTGTGTGATGAAATTGGGGTCTGCATGAGAGTTTCATTTCCATAAAATCGATGTCCGTTCCACGAAACTGTGCACTTCCGGTGTATTTCGTCATATAGAATTAATAAAGCCTTGCGTTCTTATGAACACTTTAGTTACCTGGTAGGTATAGAAGCGCATGCCGTTGGGCGGATGCATTTTCGGGATGCTCGTCCCCGCGCTCATATCCGCGAAAATCATCACGATTACCCGAGGAGTTGGACAGGATACTGGAGAGTTCAATGCATCTTTAGATTAATACATCTGATAAATCCGAGAGAGAAAGTGAGAGAGAGAGAGAGAGAAAGAGAGAGCATCAGCTCCGTGTCTTTCTCATCCTCCGACTGAGATAAGGATAATGATGTGCACGAGCAGCGCGCGCGACCGCGCCTTCCTACTCATCCGTTCCCAATGCGTTCCGGACAGAGCGCGCTCTATATGTCACACATATGCACAACGGCCAATTACACGCTTTATTTTGATATAACATTTGATCTCCACGGCCTTTAGTGCTACGTATGGACTCAGATCTGTTGGCCAGCGTTCAACGCACGTAAAGGAGGTATGAATATATACCTGTTAGTGTTCTCTTTTTTTCTCAAAAAATATAATATTAGAACATGGGTTCGAAAAACTCTTCCTTTCTAATCCTGGACAAAAGTTCTGAGAATGGAACAAATCTTTTTATTTATTTATTTATTCATTTTCTTCCATTTAATCTTCCACAAAAAGGGGTCGAGGGCCAGCTGCTCACCCAGCAACTCAGGGCACAACGGAAGAAACAACCCTAGACAGGGCGCCAGTCCATCATAGGGCACATACACAAACATTCACACACGAAGGGCCAATTTAGAGACCCCAATTTACCTAACCGGAAACTGGAGTACCCAACGAAACCCCGGACACAGACAGGGAGAACTTGCAAACTCCACACAGAAATTTCCTAAGTTTCTAAACCCGGGGATTGAAACCTGGGTTCTTCTTGCTGTGAGGCAACAGATTTATCACTGTGCCACCGTGATATAATGGAGTACATTTATAATAATTCCATATATTTTAATATTTGTGTATAAATACAGTTCATCCAGTTTAAGCACAAACTTAATATTTACAGTTTTCTTCTTCTTTAAGATTCTTTAGGTCTCCTCAGTATTCTGGATATTAAATTTTGGACAAAATCTTGACTGATGGCAACCAATTCTTTCCTATTCAATTCACAGGGTTTTTTGTTTCTCCAAGCTCTTTATTCCAGTCTTCTGCAGTCTAATCCTTATACTTCTTGCAGAATGTCCGTCAGTCCTTGATGATTTTATTGGAGAGAAGTGGCTTCTTGCTGCTCTTCCTGACATTAAGCTCCAAAAGCTTTTATCTCACTCTTATTTCAGATGCATACACACCTGCCCTCTGCCATTACAGAGCAAGCTCTGCACTCTCGTAGATCCTCTTTAAGAGATGGTCCTGACCCTTTCTAGACTTTCTTGGGCACCTTCTTTATTGAAAGTGAACCTTGAAGTTCTTGCTGATTTGATGGGTGGGGCGACCTGGGAATTTCTGTTTGGAGTATGCATTTTCTCCCTGTGTTCCTGTGGGTTTTCTCCAGGTGCTCCGGTTTCCTCCCACAGTCCAAAGACATGCATGTTATGTAAATTAGAAATGCTAAATTGTCATTAACTTTCTCCTGAGGTAACAGGAGTTACAGGCAGCTGTAACTGCAAGCTGCCTAAGAGTCTTGGGATAGATTATGGAACTTAAAATAAACAACAAAAACCTAGCAGCTAAAGACTAATTTCATAGAAGATGGACACGACTGGAATCTCTGGAATCTATATTGCAGAACTTTCCCAGAGTTTACGTGTGAAAGTTGCATTAATGTCCAGGAAGAGGAGCCTGACCTGATCCCACACCACCTGCTCTGACAGCTTGTAACTACCTGTAAATGTTATAATATGGACCTCTTCTATGTATTTGGGATGTAGAGTAGCAAACTGTGCCAGTGAAGTGAAGTCAAGAATGGCAATAGATATTGGAAAAGATGATGGAAAAACTAGTCACTTATCAGCAACACAAGGCAACAACACTGAAGAAAGAGGCTTATTAAAAGTGCATCCCAACATTGATGATGACCACTGAGACCACTACAAGATGGACAGAACAGAAAGGGTGTTACTGAAAGACATCAAGCTACGTTACAACGGTCATGTGATGAGGCTTTCAGCAATAAACAATGTGTAATAATGTGTAATGACTTTTGGAAATAGTCAGAAGACAGACAAGACAAAAGACAATATCACAACAAGGACTGGTTTATGAGGTGCCACACTGCTACAGGCAACATGAGACAGAGGTGTTGCAAAGCGCTGACTCATCCGTGCGGCCAACCATTGTAAATGGATGGCAGCTTATGACATGGTGTGATACATAGCAGACACTAATGAATTCCTTCCAAAAATATTGCTATAAACAAATATTAATATCTCTTTAAATAAATTTATTCACCTTATTAATTATTACTTATTTTACACAGAGTCCATTATACAAGTCTATCTTAATCAACCATTAGTTTAGAAGTGTCAGGAACCCAGGAACCTGGGGGGATTTAGGGAACATGGCAACCCGGTGATGTCGCATGTTGACGGAAGTAGTGGTTATGGGCCAGTCACATAAACTGATAAACTTCAGCTGATTAACCTGGTTATTTAAGTTGTGTTTTTTGTTCTGTTCAGTGCACGGCATTAGAGAGACTGATACCTATGCCAAAAGTGTGGCTTCTTGCCATGTGTTCTCAAATTTAAGTCTAGTTTCTTGTTTTGTTTGTGTTTCTCAGTTTTTTAGTTTAATTCTGTTTTTTTTATTTATTTTATTCATTTATTAAAGAGCCTCTCTGCATTTACTTATGTGTGTTACTGAACCTGAAATAACGTTACATGAAGTATAGAAACAATAAAGAATCAGGAAATCATCAGTTCATAATGAATTACTCAACACATTCTGACCAATCAGAATACAGAAATATACACTGAACTAATGATAGTATTTATCCAGTACTATTATGTGAAATTAATTAAAATTATTTGCTCGTGTTTCAGACCATGCTGTCAACAAGACAAAATAAATGGGATGTCATTCATTATTCCTAAAGAATAATTAACACCTGTTGTGTGTTTGATTCCAACCATTTATATATAGAATGTATAAGAGCAGAGAAATTCATGTTAATGAATGTAAAACATACAGTAAGGTAAAGTCAGAGAGGAACATACTCATCATCAAACACATATATGCTCTCTGTTTCCCTTTAATGCTATATTTCTTTCTCTCTCTCCTGTCTGTATGTTCTTTACCATTTAAGTGTTCCTAAATATCAAGGTCTTGTAGTTCTCTCTGATTAAGACAACAATTAAAGTCAGTGATCCACACTTTTAACCATTACAGCAGAAGGACAGTGTGTGTGTGTGTTGTAGTCTGACCATATGCAGATCATCTCATTCAAGTCAAAAGTTAATTCAGTGTTTTGACATTTTGGTTTCTTCTGCACAAAAACACTGGCTGTTGTGACAAACGAAGACACCCATTGTCTCTGTGAGGACATATTTTACACTCATTGTCTCCTTGTAAATAAAAGATAAATTAGCGAAAAGTCTAAATGTCAAAAAGTGTTTTAGTCTGAAGAACAAAAATATCAGAAATGGACACAGAAATGGACAGAGGAAACAACCAATTGTTGAGCAGCTATTTCTGGACAGACAAAAGAGAAACATAACTAGAAACACGGCTGAAGAACACTGAGAATCATGCGCAGGAGTGTTTTGTAATGAAAAATATAATAAATATACACATTAAAATGGAAATAAACACAGGAGGAGTGGTGTATAGATTAATTCACTTAAAGAAAATATAGGAGTGAGTGATGTAAGTTAGTAAAAAGGATTAGTGAACTCACATATTGGACACATTAAAAAGATAAAGTAGTAAGGGATAAGTAAAAACACATGATGAACAGATATGATACAGAGGTCAGAAATAAATAGGAAGTTTTTTGATGTGGGAGACAATGGACAGATTTAATGAAATATGGTAATAAAAAAAACTGATTACCAATTTAATGAAACATGAGGGAACCCCTCAGCTCAAGCAACTAAAAATAACTCTGTGTTTGACCATTTCCTCTGGTTGCCATAGCAATATCAGCGACTACTCGAATACCCATTTGTAAGGGTGGGCTACAGGATGGTGCATTTGTGTAAGTTTACGACTATGTGAATTGAAATGAAGAATTGTTAAAAAAGGAAACATTGAAGGCTTTGAGTCTCGCCGCTAGATGCTTGCTAATCAGATGGTCAGTGACTCAGAAATATGTTCAATAAATCTATAACATATTATCCAGAGTGTGTGTGGCAAACTAACTAGATATTTAACCCAGTCCAAAAAAAACACATACTTAATATTTTTTAATGATTAAGGTGAAATAAGTCATTAATGTCACCATAACATTACCGTAGGTCTTCTTACTGTAGTTTAATGTTATTGGTTATTGATTATAATCTTTTTCAGCCTTGAAGATGATCTCAGGTCAAGAACATGCAATATCTACACAGATATTTCTCGTATCGTCCCACCCCGAGTATCAAACCCTGATCCTTTTTTCTGTGAGGTGACTGAACTACCCACTGAGCCCTCATGCCGCCTTCCTATTATAGAAAAGACTATGTTATAAATGTGTTAAAACTAAGGCGGCAAGGTGGCGCAGTGCTGTTGCCTTACAGCAAGAAGTGCCTGGATTCAATACCTGGATGGGGTGACCTGGGAAATTTCAGTGTGAATTTTGCATGTTCTCCCCATGTTTGCACAGGTTTTCACTGAGGATTCCAGTTTTTTTCTGCATTCCAAAGACATTCCTGTTAGGTTAATTTGTGTTTCTAAAGTGGCCCTTAGTGTGAATGTTTTTGACCGTGGGTTTGTATGTGCCCTCACTAGGGTTGGTCCTGCCTTTGCATCCAAAGTTACCGAGTGGGCACCGGCTGGCTCGTGACTCCTGGTGGATTAAGCATAAAATAAATGAATCAATGAATAAATGTTGAAACTGTGATGTGCAGCCGGTCAGAATCCAGAACTCCTCGTTCCATGAACATGATTTCCATGTTCATCCCCGATTGTGATGATTTTAAAGAATTCAAGCATGATTCTTCATCTTGCATCAAATGGCGTTATAGCAGCTGCAGTATATGAGTTTGTATTTATTCTCACTGCAATACTTTCCCTATTACACTCTGTTTATAGGATTATAACAGAAACACCAGCATTATTCCCTACATCATATAACCCCGTCCTGTAGTTCTGGAAAAATGATCTGACCATCTGAATTTGCTGAAGAACATTGAGCATCATGTGCAGAGGTGTTTCTTTTTAATAATTATAAAAATAAGGCAAATTCATACACAATAATAGAAAGAGGTAGTAGAGAAGGTGCCAGGTGTGCATGTAGGTGGAGGGATCAGATCTAGATGGTGGGAGAGCTATCAGGTTTGGATGGTGATGGAGGGGCCTGGTGTGGATAGTGGGGAGTGTTTTTGGTGTGGACACTTTTGGAGGAGTTTTGTGTGAATATGGGAAACGATTAGGCATGGAGAGTTTATATGGCAACGGGGTGGACAGCAAAGCAAGGCTTGTTAGGAGTAGGCGTGGATAGTGAGGGTGGTTAAGGGTGGACAGTGTTGAAGGGGCCAGGAGTGGATGGTGGAGTGGAGATAGACAATAGGTGTGGATGGTGTAGGATGGCCCAGATGTGAAGATGTGAAGCGGTCAGTTAGTAAAGGTGTGGGACAGTGGCATGCAGTGCATACTGTGGGTACCCCTCATGACCCCACTACTATCTAAACCCCACAAATAGTAGGTAGGCAACATGCACATACTAGTAGAAGTGTCCAAATAAATGTACCATGTATGAAAGAGTTTCCTAAGTTTCATGTAACATTTAGCTTTTAAAGTGGCCCTTAGAGTGTGAATATGTGTGTGTCCTACAATAGAATGGAGCCCTGTCTAGGGTTTTTCTTGCCCTTGCGCCCATAGTTGCCAAGTTGGCACTGGTCAGCCCACAACCCCATGTGGATTAAGTGTAAGATTTTTTGATAAGTTTTACAGAGTGTCTTTGAGGATTCTTCCACAGTTCTTCTGGAGAATTTGTCACACTTGCTTCTTTTTTACAGCAAAAGCCAGTAGCCTTAATCCTTTTTCTTTATCTGAACAGTGGTCAGTTGCTGTATGTAGTATGTTGCATTGTCATATGCCTTGTGATGTTTGTCTGCACAGATGTGCTCCGTGGGATAGGGATAGGTTAGTGAGCATCCCAATCTTTTGATATGTCACATTTTCTCAGAATATTAAAAACACCAAGATTTTAAATTCTACTCTCTATGTGTTATTATTCAGGAAACATTGTTGAACCAGATAAAGCACTAAGAACTTATTTGTTCCAGGTTTAAATATTTTAATCCTGCGAGGTTTCACTCTGTCTCAGAAAGTGATTGTTTCTCTGATATCTGTAATGGCCCTGGTGTTATGGGATTCTGTGGATTTAATGTGGATGAAGATCCTACAATGCTTCAAAGCAGTACTTCTGTTTCTCTTTTACACACACACGCACACACACATCTCCTGAGACTAGCAGAGACACAGGAGTTCTCGACATCAGGAGGATGAATCAGTGTGAAAATCACAGGACAAATCAGCATGTGAAAGAGAGAGAGTGTGTCAGAAGAAGAATTTTGGCTGATGAACTGTTTCTTCTAGTTTTCCCACAGTTTATTTTTAGTGTCCATCATTATATGCTGTACATTTCCACCATATCTACAGAAGATTACAAGGTCACCTTGGTGACCAAGAGCAGAGTTTAAAAGTAAAGAGCTACATTTAGTTGAGTAAAATCACCTGCATGTAGTTTATATCTCCTAGGTTGCCAGATTGTTATTGAGAAAAGACACAAAGACCACACACATACCACACTCAGACAAACACACTCACGTGATGTCACATTTAATCATACAAGAATTTCACTCATTTTCTTCCGCTTAATGGACAAGAGGTCACAAGCTGGTGTCCACCTGGCAACTCTGGGCACAATGGCAGGAACAACCCTAGACAGGACATCAATCCATTGCATGGCACACAGACACACACAGTCACACAGATTCACACACTAAGGGCCAATTTATCTAGCATGCTTTGTGATGTGGGAGGAAACCAGAGTACCCAGAAAAAAACCCTGTGAAACCCCTTGTCAACCCTTCTTTCTGTGAGGCAACAGCAATGTCTCTGTGCCCATAGATGAGAGAGAGACTGTACATTTCAACTTTCATGGGAAGTGTGAAGGAGAAACATGGAGGCCAGATTGAAGTTCACCAGACAGAATGTAGACCAGGATTTCTGGAACAATGTTCTTTAAATGGACGAGTCTAAAATAGAATTATTTGGACACTATAGCAGAAGCCAGGAAAAGAACCTCAAACCAACTGTAAAACATGGAGGTGGAAATGTCATGGTTTGTGAATCCTTTGCTACAGCAGGACTGGGTCAGATCACCATCATAAAATCAAGCATGAAAACTAAAAAACAAAGAGTCCTGTAATGGCTGAGTCAAAGCCCAGACCTTAATCCAATTGAGATAATAAAAGAAACCCCTCAAACATCTTACAGGTAAAAGAATCACAGACAGATGTCAGAGACCAGTAGATATCTATAGAAGAGTCTCACTGAAGTGAATTCAACCAAATGGGGTAACACGAGCTATTAGGTGTAGGGGAAGATATTTCAGCTCAGACTTTTACTGCATATATGTGTGTTTGTGTGTGTAACCTAATAAACTTAATAAAGCAATGTAGACAAATGACCTAAAACCACATTGCTTTAAATTGACATCATCAGTCTTCACTTGTGTACCTGCACATCCTCAAGTGTGTGTGTTTGTGTTCCCATGGCAATTTGGCCTCACATTATCACAACTTTTACTTTATTTTGAAGTTTGAAAGTCATCACTCTTGTCCCAAACTCATAAGTTTCTCATTAGAGTCTTCAGAGTTTTTCCTTAATGCTGAAATAAGGTTAATCTGGAACACTGACACACACACACACGCACATACACATTGAACAATATTAAAACTATATACACAAACACACACTTTGAAAAATGTAAACACTATATACACACACACTCAAACAATGAACAATATAAACACTATACACAGTCACTACAAACACTTAACATTCCAAATACAATATACACACATCACACTAACTGACTACTTTATTAGGTACACCTCTTTAATTGCCTGTCAACAAATATCTAATCAGCCAATCACAATAGCTAATCACAGTGTATTTTAAACACAATTTAAAAAATGGTCTAAGGTTCATATTCAATGCATTTGATTACATAGAAATTAGATTAGATTAGATTAGATTAGATTCAACTTTATTGCCATCGTACAGGTACAGAGTCAGTGAAATGCATTTAGAATCTAATCAGAAGTATAGAATACAATATTGGTACTGTTATTATTTACAGATAAAGTACAGGGAATAGCAAGACGTGCACCAACAATTTGTCCTCTTTTGAACTCTGGTATGTCACCCAATATTTTAAGTTTATAGGAGGTTGAATGTATATAAACAGTATATACATAATGAAAGGAGGTATGAAAGTAATACAAATGTACGTACAGCAGCTTCATATTCTTAGTTTTTTGTTCAATCCCTCCCTCTCTCCCCAGTGAGTCTCCCACACCAGTTACCTGTATATCTACATTAATCACATCCATATATCTCCTCAGTGCTCTTCCTCTCTCTCTCTCTCTCTCTTTCTCTCTTACCTGACAGCTCCATTTATAACATATACCAATATATACAGTGTACATATCCATCTCAATCAGATCTCTCTAACTTTGTCTCCCTTTTTTAACTTTTATAACCTGTGCTGTCCTTCTAATGTTTTCATACCTAATCCTGTCAATTCTGGTCGCTCGCAAAGACACTCTCTGCCACCTTTAGCTATGCTTCCTGTCTCTTAGTCAGTGCCACCGTCACCAAACCATACAATAAGGCTGGTCTCACTACTCTCTTATAAACATTTCATTTTGTCACACATCACTCCTGACACTTTTCTCCATCCATTCCATCCTGACTCTACTCTCTTCTTCACCTCTTTTGCACTCTCCCCATTTCCTTCAAGAGTTGATAGATC
>JAOUQT010009460.1:0-12255 GCA_025769995.1 Xyliphius kryptos | reverse complement strand
TGTGTGTGTGTGTGTGTGTGTGTGTGTGTGTGTGTGTGTGTGTGTGTGTGTGTGTGTGTGTGTGTGTGTGTGTGGAGCAGATAGGACAAGAACCGCATTCAAACGATCTATTCAAATGAGAGTCAAGGTGGTTTACAAACAACCCGCACGCACACACACACACACACTCACACACACACTCACACTCACAGTTGCATAAATAGAATAGTGTTTGATTCTTTTTTTAGTAATTTTTTAATTTACTTTTCTTTATTAATTTATGATTCAATAATAAATCACGGTATTTAATATTTAGTTGGAATGTATAAATGCTTGTCAGAACATTATGACGTTGTTATCTGGCTCTATCTGGTGGTTATAATTGGTCAACGCTTGTTTCTGAAACAACCAGTCTTCCGTTTTTTGGGGTTTGTAAAATGGCCACTAGGTGTCAGCCAAGATCATTCTATAGCTAAGTGACTACACACCATTCCACATTTTAACGTTTTGCCAACAATTTAGGGAAGGCCATTCCAGCTGTGACTCAGTAATGTATTCAACCATGAATAAGTAAAAAAAAATGCAAAGAAAATAAAAAGCGTACTCTCCGAAATTAGTGGTTACACCCATAAATGTATTTGAAAGTTTGTTTTTTAACCAAAGTTAGGACTGTTAGAACGGGGATTCAATTCTCCAATAATTTAATTAATTTTAATTAATAGTAAATCTTTATCCTTTAAATCGTAAAACACAATCACTGCATTACAACATGTTATCAAGTCTTTAAACTGTAGGGTGGAGCAGCGATTTTATTCCCTTGTAGGATTATTTAAATAAAACAGGACGATCTAAACACGTGGAGGACAAAAAAAAACAAAACAAAAAAACAACAACAAAAAAAAACTGGTGCACTACTGTGAAGGAAACAGTTTTTGCTGTGAGCAGCTGTTGTAAACCCCAAACACTGGACTGAATAGGTTGTAATAGCTGAAAACACAGCAGGTTTATCCTTGATTTTTTGCATGTTCCTCTTTGAACTCGTTTGTAAGAGTGTGTCTGAGCTAAAAGCTTTTTTTCTTCTATATGTGCTCAGGGTGCTTTATTATCTGAACCGAGGGCACGTCTGTGTTTGTGAAAAGATAATTTAGTGTCTAGTTGTCTGAATGAGGGAGGTCTTCTGTCTCTGCACCACTGAACGTGTTCACCCCACGACCCCCACTGAAACCCCATAACACCACTGAACCTGTTTACCCCAAAACACCATTAACCTGTTCACCCCAAAAACACAACAAAACCTGTTTACCCCAAGACCCTGTTTACCCCCAAAACATCACGGAACCTGTTCATCCCAAGAGCACCCCTGAACCCGTTCACCCCAAGTCCCCCACTAAACCTGTTCACCCCAAAAGTACCACTGAACCTGTTTACCCGGAGACCCCCACTGAACATGTTCACCCAAAGACCCCCCACTGAACCTGTTTACCTGGAGACCCCCACTGAACCTGTTCACCACAAAAACACCACTGAACCTGTTCAGCCTAAGACCCCCACTGTACCCGTTTAAACTTTCTTGTAAGAGTTACTGGACCTGTTAACTTTAAACAGCCTTTTTAAATACAACCCCAACACTGCGCTCCACCCCTTCACCCCTGGTTCCAGTTTTTCCTTATTCCCTTCTTTGAGGACCCTTGGCTTTCAGATGATGGTTGGAAAACAGAATTTGATTCGGCCCGTCTATTTGCTTAGGACCATGCCTGTCCCTGCATCCACCTTCAGGAACTCCTGTCCCTGTTGATCCCAATCCACTGGTTTCATTTATTTAAACTATTCTACGTTTTAATTTGTTCCTCAAGATCATCCTTCTGTTTGTTTCTGTTCTCTGAGGTTCATCTAGTGTTTTTTTTTCATCCTTAACATCCAGTGAGTTCTGATTTTATCTAGAACTGGTTCTACTTAAATCAGGTTTCCTTTTATCATCTTGTTAATATTAAAGACGTTTCATGACCTGTTTTGTCCTGGACACTGCACGTTATTAACAAATGTAGTGCACGAAGTAAGCTGTCATACCTATTTTATCACCCAGGTGGGGCACTTATACACGTACAAATAAACTCAAATCTGTTTTTTTTGTGTGTGATATTTTTACAAGATGAGAGTTTTTACAAGAGTTATACAAATGTAGATGACCTAATAATTACAAAGGAAATAAGAACTTCTATAAAAACTCCAAAATCGAATTCAACGCAACAGGAGAGTCCTGTGTATAAATGCAGTGCGAATGTGTGATTTGGGACACAGCCCATTTGCAGGTTAATGGAAGAAATGTAAGAAACTGACTAATTTTGCTTTAAATGTGGTTTATTTACGTGACAGTCTTTGATCTCTTAAGCTTCAAAACATCAAAGCACTGAAACAGCAAACATTCATAAAAACAAACAAAACAAAACAAAAAAAACAAACACTAAAATACAAACAAAACAAGTTCAGACGTTCAGAACACATCAGATTTCCTTTTTTGGAGACAAGTATGAAATAATGTAAAAAAAAATTAAAATCTGCACCAGGAGTTCATATTGGTACCAAACAGGGACGCAGTTCTATTTGAACCTGTAGCTCACTTCATAGGAAGCATAACACAATAGCTGCATTTCTACCCTAGATAGTGCACTTACATAACATTGGGGGCTGAAATAATGTTTAAACAGCTCTGCAACTATATAGGGTGTACTTAAATGTGTATAACTGTGTTAAAACTTATAGGTAGTGCAAGCTCCAAAATAACCACAAACTTAAATACAATTTGGACCAATTAGGCCACCTACAGTACACTATTTATGTTAAATACTGTAGATCACTGCTGCTGCACTAGTTAGTGCGCTTTCATAATTCTATATGCTCACGAAGCCGACTATTTTGTGGATGTTTGCTAAGTTTTTTAACCGCCTTGTTTAAAAAAGATGTATTTAAAGTATTTCTGCATTATGTAGGGTGTGTTTTCGGTGCCTTCCATACTACACTGCAGCACCTTGACTTTTGGACTGATCTCTGTGTAACCTGATAAATTATTATACGCTCCGTAAAGTTTGAACCAATCAGCACTGAGGATATCACACGAACAGTTCTCCAGTTCTATTTTAGTTCAGAACTTTTAGGACCTAATAAACAATACCAAACATTCCCCAAACAAGGTTTTGGGGTCATCTTATAATCACTATATATATATATATATATATATATATATATATGAGACACTTATTTATTGCACTCAGAGTTTGGGTGAAGGAAAACTGGTACTAATTTAAATGGAGTTTACATACTTTTTTAGAAAATCTCACATTTCTGATAAATACTGCAGCTGGTGGAACGTTTGTAAAACAGGTCAAAGTTCCTTAAATAGTAATAACAAAAATATTCTGTATAAAAATAAAAACAAAACAAAAAAATTACGTAAAAATCATTTAAAAAATCTCATAAAAAATAAATGACACTTTAAATTTACAGATTAAACACGCTGAAGGAATTTGATCCAAATAGAACCAAAAAAAATCTAATTGTAAAAAAAAAACCAATAAAAAAAAAAACCTCTTTAATATAAAAAAACAAAGGGTCTGAAATCAAACCGGCACTAAAAGATAAATCTGCAAACTGCAGCGTAGCTCTGAAAAATGTAGCAGCATACTAACAGCACCGCACATCGCCTCCTCAGAGCTCTAATTCCAATCTTAATCCCATTTTCCTTCAACTTCCCATTTAAATCCTGATTCTAATCTGTCCCTCTACACACTAATCTCAAACCTAATCTCTACGATATTCTCTAATCTAAATTTCACATAGTTTTAATCCCAATTGCTTCTCTAAATTTCCAAACAAATTGAAATAATGTTCTCTAATCCCTAACTCCAATTACCTTGTTTGCTCTCTAAATCCCAAATTTAAATTCTTCTTTAAACCCCAATATAAATCTTAATCTCTACTACTAACTTGTAGTCTCTAGTCACTTCCTATCATTTCTAATCCAAAACATACTATTTTTTTGTAATGGCAATCCTAATTACTAAAAATATAATCTCTAATACTAATTTTAAATCTTTAATCCTGAACCTAAGTGCTTACCCTAAATTCTAGTCCTGATCTTATTCTTGATCTCAAATCCCTGTTCTATTAGTAATCTATAATCCGAATAAAATTTCTTAATTTAATCTCTTTTCATGTAACAATAATACAAATAAGGCCAAATCACTGCCCACCTTTAAAACTAATGTTTTATTTTTAAAGTGCCACAGTATAGTTTCTTAGAAGAACCAGGTTTAGTTCCATAAGGAAACCATGACTGGTTTTATACAAGGACCATTTGAGGTTTCGCAGAAAGAAAAAAAAAAGAACTAGATCCTAAAGGAACCTTGGTCCCTAACGTTTGGCTAAAAAACTTATTATTTTTCAACATTAATATCAACTGGTAAAAAGAACCGGGGCGCTTCAACAATTAACATAAAGAACCAAAACTGATTTCTTCACAGTGTTCCTTTGATAAGGTAAATATCTGAACTAAGAGAAATTATTCCATCACCATGTGTCAATTAAAAGTAAAGCACCTTATGATCATAAACATCAAAGTTTAATCAAAACACAAAGACCTTCCGAAGTTTCCTCCTCGGATCTGATTTAAAATCCATGAAAACTTCGGGTAAAACACCTTCGTTACCGTCCATCACAACTGCTGGAGGTGGTAAGGAGTTTCTAAGAGGAAAAAAAAAACAGATAAATAAAAGAACATTTTAATCAGAAAGACAAGTAAAAAGTGTCTTTTAAATAATCCGACATGTGTACGTACTTTTTGTCTGCGCATATCTGTTCATCAAACATTTCCTGCAGGCGAAGATTCCGATGATGAAGAACAAGACGAGAGGAACAGTGATGTACAGAAGTGTGTGCAGATTAACCATCGGATGAATACTACACATGAGGGGGGAAAATGTAAATGTTAAATGGCATAATCCCACCTCTGATATAAAAATAACTATAATGCTTCTAATCCCATTGCTACCCTTAATCCCACAGGATAGTCTAGTCATAATTTTACATTTATGACATAAATTAATCCCACTGTTAGCGATTAGAACTTGAATGCATTAAAAACATACATGGCGGTGGTGGAGCTGGCGGTGGAGTAGGCGGTGGGGCTGATGGTGGTGTTGGAAATTCTCATTGGAGAAGACACTGATTTGAAAAATCAAAACTTCTATTAGTTAAAAAAGGAAAAATATTTAAAGATTTTTAATTATAATTAACAATTATACAAATACAAAACACTTTATACCAAACATAATAATCTCAATCTGAAATTTAACCGCATATTCAGTTTTGTGTCAGAATCCTGACCTCAGACTTAATCTCTAACTTCCTTTCCTAACCCATTCATTTATTCACTATTATTTAATCCTCCACTAGGATCGTAGTGGGGTAGCTACAAAGCTGAAACTTCGCTTTTCATTCCTCATCGTGTTCTTTGAAAACCTTCTGATAAAATCCCGTAAGGAACCAGGCGTGTGGAAACCGTAGTCACATTGCAGGAGACATGACAAGGTCTATTTTCAATGCTAGGCTGAAGATTTGAACGGACTTGACGCCTCGTGGATTTATTTGTTCGTTTTCATCGAATGTGTCTGCAACGGAAAGCAGCGAGATCACGAATGCGCTTTGAGAAATGCAAAATCCGTGAAGCGGAAGCCATATTTTATATGAGAGAAGAAGGCTGGAGAAGAATGCACGACGTTGCGAAACCGCATTCCCGTGTACATTGTTAGCGTTTAGGCTTGATTATAACTGAAGGAACAGTTTAGCTTGAAAAACATTCCATGGCAATCATGCACTGCTTTTTTAAGATAACTTTCACTTTCCTACAGTGGAGGGTTCGTTCCAAACTGCCAGCGAATGCAACACCCCACCACTTCCCTAAGTTCTCCCCCATGGCGAAGCACGGGTATTCTGCCAGTTGTATTAATAAAACCCATGACCTGAACGTTCTGCTAACATTTGTGTTGTTAGACTGACTTTACGTTGCAAGCTGAGTCTTGTCCCAGGAAACTGTACGTGTCTCAGACTGTTCTGGCCGTTAGTGATCCGTAACGTGTACCCGCCCTACCAGCTAAGATCAGGAATTTCTTGTGAAGCCCAAAACAAAAATCTCGATCTGCTCAGAGACATGTTTGCTCTGGAAGGAACATGTAAGGAGCAGCTCAGGTTACAACTCTCTCACGGCCGAGAGAGACCATCCTCCATCTTACCTTTCAGACATACAGCATCCGAGAACTTAGTGCACTGAGAGACCATCCTCCAGCCTTCAGCTTCGGGATCAGGTGGAGAGATAATCAGAGAGAGAGAGAGACAGTCAAATATGACAGTTACAGCACAAACCCAACAAACATCACAGCCAAACACAAACGATGACTGCGGTTTCATTTCTAATAATTCTGATACTCTTCAAAAATTACACAGTTTGCTTTGAGTTCAACAGGTCCTCGCTGTGTAGAGTTTGCATGTTCTCTCATGTCACTGTGAGTTTTCTTTTACTGCCCAGAGCTATTCGTAGGTAAATGGATGCAGAGTTTGTGTGTCTGTCCTGTCCAGCGTGTTTCGGCCACGGGATAGGCTTCAGTCTGTAAGTAATTGTATAAGAATTGCCTGATTGTTTGCACTCAAACGTTAATAATTAGCGGCTGGGGGGTGGAGGTGGGGGGTGGGGTGCATTTTTTTAATTAAAATATAGTTGTTGATTTTTTACCGATTCTATAAAAAACTAATGATCAAATATAAAACAAGTCATCACAATGAAAACAAACCTTCACGGGGCAAAAGTATCTGGGCACCTTAAAATGTCATTCTTAACTGATTTCCATGTCTTCATGGACCTTTAAGCTTTCACTAAACTGTTTAAACAAAAAAAAAGTTGCCTAAAATACAAGACTCGGTGCTTGATTTGGTTTTTTTTTTTAGGTAATGAGACTGAATGGAACCTAAATTCAGTACTTTAGAGGTGTGTTCACATGCTCCATTCGACATCACAATTAAAGTTCATTTCTAAAGTTCCAACAGCAACACATGACTGTTAAAACACTGGGTCGTCTACGAGCAGCTACTGATTTCAAATGATATTTTTTTTTACATAAACAAGGCAATATCATATATGTCATAGTATTAGTGATATTATTAGGAGCAGCAGTAGTTATATTAACTATTAAACACAATCTTACCACATTTGGAACATCGTCTGCATTCTGTTGATTGTGCATGTCTTTCTGCATTAATGCTGCAGTTCTTTGAAACATAATATTCTGTAAGATTCAATTCAGACACGTTAATATCAGTCAGTCAGTTTTATTCATGAGATTAAAATGTATTTTAAATTAAAACAGTTTACGAATAAACTTACCATCATTGCAGAATTTACAACACGTCCCATTTTGATTGATAAATTGACCCTGCTCACAGTTTTCAACCATCTTCCAGGTGAACAGTAACATGACTGCAATCTTTAAAAGACAAAATGTTATTATTTAATATTATTAGATGATGTTACGAAATGTAGAAGCAGAAGGTAAAAGGTCGGCGTGTGAACTTACAGAATGGCTCAGCTGCTCCATCGTCTTCATCCTGAGATCTGATCTGTTAGTCCTGAGTCGTCTGGTTCTCAACGTGGGAATATAGGACAGATTTTAAGAACAGGATTTAAATAGACATTGCAACCCCTCAGGGAACCACGTGTGCTAATCACACCTACACACACCTGTAATCGGAGCCTAGGCCACGCCCATTTCTCTACTGCGTCAGTTGAGACTGGTTGCCACAGGCGACAAACAAAAAAGTTGTCCAAACCGCTTATCTATACAGTTATGTACGCATGTGGGTTAAACACACCAGGATGACTTTCATACACTGAATGAGGCCGCTGAGAAGCGACTGACCCACACAGGGTCAACAACTAGAACAGAGACTGGGAGCCAGATCCTCTCATCTAAATGTCAGTGTCAACGTCACAGATGCTCTTCCAAGAAACCTTATCAAAAATATGGTAGGGTGGGTTTTAAAATAAGATACAATAAGATAAAGCTTTATAAATCTCAGGAGGAAAAGTCTGTGATTAGAATAAAACATCACAAAATCTCTATTGTGTGGGTCATAGGTTTCCCAAGTTACCCCCAGTTACCGTGTCTGTGTGGTTGCCCTGTGTTGGACAGAACACCCAATCAAAGTACCTCCTCACCTTTTACCCAATGAGAGCATAGGCTTTAGCTCCTTCTTCTTTTTCTTCTTCTTTCAGCATTTTACGCTTTTTTATCCGGGGGTCACCACAGCGATGGACTCGCATGTTAGACAGGACCCTCTACCGGTCTTGGGACACACAGAGTACGGAGACTATTCTGGAGCAGCTGTTTCACTTTAAATCCATGTTTTTGGACTATGGGAACCAGGGAGCCCGGAGAAAACCCACATGGACACAGGGAGAACATGGAAACTCTCAGATTGGAATCCGAACCTGGATCCTCAGTGCTGAAAGGCCAACGTGCCTCAGCAAGTTTTAGCTACTTAACTTCTGAAAATAAGAAAAGCTGTTACATGACTGCCTCCTTCTGGAAACTGGGATAGGAACCATTGTGCAAAGATTTGAATAATTTATTTCTTTTTTTTTTGGTTTAACAAAATGCATTCCTCACTGCTGCTTTCAGTGCCATTTTGGGGGTTTTGATGTTGATTCGGTTTCCTTTTTGAACAGTTTTTGAAGTTGAATCTGATTGACAGTGGTTTCAGCAGAGTGCGGCTGAGTGCGGTTGAGCGCTGAGTCCAGCTGGGTTGAAGTTCGACACGCCCATCTTACAGTAACATTAAATATTAATCTGGTTTTATATTGTTTTTACTGACAGTGACGTGACGTGATGACGTTTGCACACAAAAACACAATCAACCGGGTTCTGATAATGATCCAAACAAATCAGCCTGTAACATTCAATTCTTTATAACAATCTTACCTTTGACTCACAACATTGGTTTCAAATTACATATGAATTTGTTTGTAAGCTGTGCTCAAAACAGCCACTATTATTAATCACTATATGTATTTAATGTCTGTTGATTGTTTTAGTGCATGAAGTTAAAGATCAGCAACATTATTAGAAAAACAGAAGGCAGCTTATTAAGTAAGTTTACTGAATGATGGGGTATTAGATTAATAAATGCAAAATAATAAATTTGCTTAAAAACACATGCTTTAAGAATTAATATTGTACAAACATATGTAGGTTCCACAGTTCCAGTTTTTTTAACTGTTCAATTTTCTTAATTGTGCTCACTTTATTAACTGTGTTTATTTTTTTTAACTGTGTTCAGTTTATTAACTGTGCTTACTTTTTTAACTGTGTTAAATTTTTTTACTGTTCAATTTTCTTAACTGTGTTCACTTCATTAATTGTGCTCAATCAACTGTGATTATTTTTTTAAACTGTGTTCAGTTTATTAACTGTGCTTACTTTTTTTTTTTTTTAACTGTGTTTACTTTATTAACTGTGTTCAGTTTATTAACTGTGCTTACTTTATTAACTGTGTTCAATTTTTTTTAACTGTTAAATTTTCTTAACTGTGCTCACTTTATTAACTGTGTTTATTTTTTTAAACTGTGTTCAGTTTATTAACTGTGTTTACTTTATTAACTGTGTTCAGTTTATTAACTGTGCTCACTTTATTAACTGTGTTCAATTTTTTTAACTGTTCAATTTTCTTAACTGTGCTCACTTTATTAACTGTGTATTTCTTTAAACTGTGTTCAGTTTATTAACTGTGCTCACTTTATTAACTGTGTTCAATTTTTTAAACTGTGTTTACTTTATTAACTGTGTTCAGTTTATTAACTGTGCTCACTTTATTAACTGTGTTCAATTTTTTAACTGTTCAATTTTCTTAACTGTGCTCACTTTATTAACTGTGTTTATTTCTTTAAACTGTGTTCAGTTTATTAACTGTGTTTACTTTATTAACTGTGTTCAGTTTATTGACTGTGCTCATTTATTAACTGTGTTCAATTTATTAATAGAGTTGACTTCAGTAATTGTGTTAATAAGTACTTTTATCTTAGGAGATAAAATATAACCAATTGTGCAAAATAAATATATATTCTTATTTCTTATTTCTTGATCATAAACATATTGTGTTTTTCCTTATGTTTGAATAATATATGTTTTTTTGTTTTTTGGATCTGTGTTGCATTGTGGGCAACCACACTACTCACAAAAAGAAGTTTTGCTTAAAAATACTCAAGCAGAAAACGACTTCATGTCTATAAATGACCAAACAAACGCATGCATTCGGATCGGTAATGTAATTAAACCCCACATTCAGCTTTAACACCCGAGAATATAAAGAACTTACTCAAACACTGACACCTTAGAGGGTTTCGTCTTGGCCTACTTTTAGTTCTTACTTACTTTCAGTGTGTGTTATGACATGTTCATCTTTAAAAGAATCATACGTTTTACACAAAAGAGCTGAGATTATTACTCATGATTTTTAGCAGTTTATTAAAAGTTGCAACATCAGTGAGGTGTCCGTATGATGATTGATGTCAGTTACTAAAAATAAAGCACACAGATGAAGGTTTTAAACATTTTGTAAACGAATAAAAGGCCAACTTTATTCCAATATTCAAAATGGTTTTCCAAAGATTTTTTTAAAATTAGACAACATTTACTTTTAGAAACTGTACTTTTCGTTTTTTTTTTCACATTAAATGATATATTGAAAATACCACTTCACCACACTCAGCATACACACCCCCACCCTCTGTCAGCGCGTGGGCGCCAAGGAGAATCCCATGGATTCCCGCTCTTAAGGTGATTCCCTCTTTGTGAGTCTCTTTGATATCTGCCTTTGTGGGATGATAATATCACTGTTCCAAACAATGTGTTAATCTTCTGAAATAGTTCAGTTCAAAATCATGGAGTTAAATAAATTTGTTTAGAAAAAAGAGCAAATAATGTAAAATGAGTTTATACAAATGCAACCATACAGATGCATACGCCCACACCGTAACCGCAGAGGGTTTTATCTCACACGCCATTATGTACACTGTTATACGCAGGGCCTGCTGGGACACGTTTGTGTTCAGCGTTTCAGATTAATACGTTTTCCTGTCAAAATGAACATCTTTACTAATTTAATAAGACCTCTTGCAATAATTTGTGTGTGATGATGTCACAGATGATTATAATGCTACTTATACACCTGCTGCTGTGAACTCACATATTTCTGATTCTTTAAGGAATAGGGTTTTATAAATTATACGTTACACTTAAAAACATTACAAACGTCGCACTTCAATTAAAAACTACTGTATTCATCCTAAATTTGATTTCATTTGTGCAGATTACAGGTACAGAGTCAAAGAAATGCAGCCTGTTATCCAAAGAAATTTCCACCGTAACACACATATTACCTACAACAATAAACAATTAACACAATACAAAACCTACAAAACAACCACAAACCATGCTGTGAAAGTTCCCAGCTGCTAAAAAGTATTGTTCAAAGAAATGTACGACTATTAACAAATTGAATAAGTGGATATTAAACAAATTACTCCACATTGTACAATAACTTTATTCAGAAAAACTGCACAACAGAATGTGCATGTCATTTCACAAAACAAACTTTAATATCATTTACTGTTTTGCTCAAAAATTGCAAATTACACAATTTGTTATTCCATTTACGATATAAAAATTATTTATATGTCATGCTATTTTACTTCTGTTTTAAAACTCTGCATTGTAAAAAAAACTTTAAAACCCGTTATGTCATAACTACATATTTAACACTATAAGCACCTTTTAGAGGATACTAATATATATTACCCTATTATATATTATACACTGCTCAAAAAAAACAGCGGGACACAAAAAGCACAACGTGAGTCCAGGTCCTGCACACTTGTGTAAAATGAAGCTGTACAGTTAGTGTGCAACACTGATTGTGTATCAGTTTCACTTGCTGCTGTGCAAATGGAACAGACAACAGGTAGAAATTAGAGGCACTTAGTAAGACCCCCCCCCACCCCCCGGAAAAGAAGTGCCTCTGCAGGTGGTGAGCACACACCTTTTCTCTGTTCTCATCCTTTCTGCCTGATGTCTGGGTCACTTTTGCATTTGGTCAGTTCTCAAGTCAAGTCAAGTCAAGGTTTATTTGTCACATACATGTCATACACAGTATAACAAGTAGTGAAATGCTTTGTGA